>JANSTW010043294.1:0-13954 GCA_027564275.1 Diadocidia ferruginosa
GCGGCTCAAACATGGAAACAAAGTTTCTCTAGCGTGTGGTATCAAAACGGCAGTTTATGCTAATTGTAGCCTAGCTCCATGTTTGAGCCTGGCTGACCACTTTAACCAACCAACCAACCATTGATAACATATATAGTTTGGAGATGTCACACCCAAAGACATAACGCCCAAAAGCTTTAACAAGCTTAAAAACGCTAAAATCTATTTATTGTTTATGTCTTTGCTATAAAAACCGACAAAATTTGCAATCTAAAAATTTTAAACAAAGCGATGGGCATATATTAATTTGGATGTTATGTGGGTTTTAGAATTAGAAAAAAAAATAGAAAAAAGCTTATTAAAGCTTGAGGCGTTATGTCTTTTGGGTGGTATATACACCCATAGTTTGATAACATTTTTTTTGTAGGATAAATGGCCTTATTAGCCTTATAGAAACGATCGAATAAATGATATCGATAAACGTATAAATAGTTACTAATAAATATATCTTCAAACACTTTATTTTAAAAAAATGTATGGGAGCACTTCTTTGATAAATAAATCCTAAAATAAATACTAAAGTATGAACCAATTAAAAACTAATTTTGAATATTAATTATATGTTTGTGTTAAATGTTGAAGAATTTGATAATAATGTCATTACTTTCCAGGTTATAAATTAATCGCTTTGAGTCCTCCTCGAATAACCCGATTAAATACTTTAAAAATATATTACATCTTCTAGCACTTTGTATGTATACACAAAACTGCTTTAAATAACCCCGTTTTCCATTTACATGCGTCTGTCGTAGCAATTTATATATGAAGATCACTTCTTGCAGCAAGCTCTTTAAAATAAATTTTACAGTTCGATAATTTAGGTTACTTTGTGTGTTGGTTTGAAATATATGTCATTATCCTGATTGTGACGTCATTAGAAAATATAAAAGCACCATATTTGGAGTTAATGTTTGTTTGAAGAATGAGAGAGATTGTTACAGCTGCTATTTTTACTTATTGTGTTAAAGGAAGATAGCCTGGAGTATTGGCATACAATTTTTGGGGCATGATAGGGAAGGGGGCAATTACTATTATTGATCCTTCTAAAAAATATATGTGAGGACTATTTGATCGTTTTCTTTTTGCAATGAGAGATTAACATGACGTGAAGAGGATTACAAAATATATGAGATGACTCGGAGGAAGGTCCCCTACAATTTAAGGGAAGGTGGCTGGAGCCCCTGCTGAAAGCGCCGGTAAAGTAAATTTTTGCCCTTGTGGGTTATATTATTCAAACTGTTTTAGGAAAGTTTTCGGATCCCTGAAAGATGCGCGCACATGCGAAAGCAAGCGACGCGATTGAAAGAGTTCGTTTTTTTAACATATAAAACAACAACAAAATTAAAAAAAAAATTGTTGTTATTGATGTGACTGATTCTTTCAATGACGTCGCTTGCTGTCGCAAAAGTGGGGTGTATCATTTATTTGTACGAAAAAAAAAATCAGATTTTTGTTAAACTTTATAAAATTTCTATACTTAATTTAAATACTAGAACTGATAGAACAAAACAAATATTATTTTCGTAATCAGCACCTCTATTTTAACCAAAAACCATTAACAAAATCACGAACAATTTTTCAGTGTTAACTCAGTGTAATTTTTGAATTTTTAAATTTTGCTTATGCGAATCGACGTCCGCGACGAAGATTGGACCAAGAACTCAGCCTTGTGCGACTCCAGAAAGAATAGGAAACAAATTAGTGTGTGCTTCGTGAAACTAATTAACGAAGTAGCACCTATATTCAATATATAATTTAAATATTTGGTAAAATGTATGTGGTAATTTTTCCCCTAATTTTTAAGCCAATCTAACAGGCCAAACTTTGTCCAATGCTTTAGAATTTAGATATGTCAAGGAATGTGGCTGAAAAATATCTTTTCCTTTCAAAGTCTTCATAAATTTTAGCCACTATTCTGTAATCTTGTTTCATAGTAGCATGAGCTGTTCTTGGAACCCAAACTAATGGACTGGTAAGCCATTTTAAATGGGTTTTTACCAGGCTTTTTGATCAAAACTATTTGTGTTACCTTTCTTGAATTTTCTAGTTAATTTTCAGTCAATTTTATAGTCAACTGTCTACTACAACTGTGTACTTTTTAGTCCATTTTCTGGTCAATTTAGTAATAAATTTGGTAGTTCTAGTCAATTGTCTAGTCAATTTTCTAATTGTAGTAAATTTTCTGCATCATTAGAAGTGGTAATTTTTGGAACAGTAGTTATCGATAGTTTTAAAATATCAATATATTTATCGATATATCGATATTTTTGCCAGGCCTTACTTCTAGTGAATTTTCTAGTTAATTTTCTATTCATTTTTCTAGGCAATTTTCTAGTTAATTTTCTAGTTCAAGTCAATTTTTAATTTTAGTAAATTTTCTAGTTCTAATGAATTTTCCAGTAATTTTTTTTAGTTCTAGTAAGTTTTTTAGTTCTAGTGAATTGTCTAGGCGAGGTTTCAGTTAATTTTCTAGTTCTAGTAAATTGTCTAGTTGTAGAGAATTTTTAAGTCAATTTTCTAGTTAATTTTCTAGTCAATTTTCTAGTTAATTTTCTAGCTCAAGTCAATTTTTTAATTTTAGTAAATTTTCTAGTTCTAGTGAATTTTCCAGTCAATTTTTTTAGTTCTAGTCAATTTTCTAGTTCTAGTAAGTTTTTTAGTTCTAGTGAATTTTCTAGGCAAGGTTCCAGTTAATTTTCTAGTTCTAGTAAATTTTTTAGTTGTAGAGAATTTTTAAGTCAATTTTTTAGTTAATTTTCTAGTTAATTTTCTATTCATTTTTCAATTTTTTAGTTAATTTTCTAGCTCAAGTCAATTTTTTAATTTTAGTAAATTTTCTAGTTCTAGTAAATTTTCTAGTTGTAGAGAATTTTTAAGTTAATTTTCTAGTTAATTTTTTATTCAATTTTCTAGTTAATTTTTGTAAATTTTCTAGTTCTAGTGAATTTTCCAGTCAAATTTTCTAGTTCTAGTATATTTTCTAGTTGTAGAAATTTTTTTAGTTAATTTTTTATTCATTTTTCTAGTCAATTTTCTAGTTAATTTTCTAGCTAAAGTCAATTTTCTAGTTCTAGTGAATTTTTCAGTAAATTTTTTAGTTCTAGTCAATTTTCTAGTTCTATAGTGAATTTTCTAGTTATTTTTCTAGTAATTTTTTTAGTTCTAGTCAATTTTCTAGTTATATTTCTATATTCAACTGAATTAGTTTGCGTTTTTTCGAAAATCTTTATCCTGATATTAATCGCATAATTATTTTGTTTGGTCACCGAACTTCTGTCTTTTCAGCTGTTGCTTTCTTTGCCGTTTTTGAATATTGAATAATTTATAACTTTAGTGTATCTTGTGCAATAACACTGGGTGTTTTCTATATATTGTCGTTACTATAATATTATAACGATGACGCGAGAAATAGGAAGGGAAATTTAACATTACTATTTGTCTTTTATTCTATTTGGACAAATTCACATAATTATGCAATTAATTTATTATTTACACAATATAAATGGATAAATGATTTAAGAATATATTTCCATTTGTTTTAGGGGAATTTTATGTACGGTTATTATAGTTCAAGAGCCATTTCCTCTATAGGATATTGATTTTAAGATTTTAACGTTTTAGCGAATTGATTCCAAATATTTTAAACAAATTGTTTAGTGTTCCTAAAATGCCAATTAGTTTTAAAAAAAATATTGAAGCAAATAACATTTAAGCCTTGAGTGAGGCTGGACCGGTTTAAAATTTCGTCTTTTCATTATTATCCCTTACTCCAAATCGATCATTTTACCCTCTTTTATATTTGATTACATAAGTTCTTATTGACAACTTCAATGTAAATATATTTAGCTCAACTATTATTAAAAGGGAATAAAAATATTTTTCTATAATCCGGAACTATAATTATAGCACTTCCTTATTAATCCTTTTCCCCTATCATGTTTAACACAACAATATTTTTAATATAAAATTGTAAATTTTTGAATATTAAATCGGCGTATAATTTGAATATAATTTGATTTAAATTATGATAATTGTGTATTTTCTAGTTAGAAATCAAAATATTATTATTGGATAAATTTCCCAGGAAAATTTGTATAGTTCAATGTCGCACAGTTTACAGAGATAAGATATTTAAGCATCGAGTGACCGAGTCGAGCATATCATTCGTCAAAATGAAGGCGGTCGGTGAAGTGTTTCTAATCAAAGCGTTCTTACGGTTATTTTTTATTGTAGGCCTGTGGTCGAGAACGCCAAAGGCCACAATTCTGTATAGGATTTATTTTTTCATCTTTCATTTTATATTTAGCCTTTGCTATGTGACTTTTATGACGATAAATTTGTTCTTTTATGTGAACATGAGTGAAACGGTCAATTCCATTTATATGACCTTTACGGTCATTGCGGCATTTGTCAAGATTATGAACTTCTACTTTAACAATGATGGAATGAAAGAATGTCTTCAGATTATCAATGATTTTGAATATATGAATCAAGCAGAATTGGATTTTATGCTAATGAAAAAGAAGCAAGTCCAAAAAATGGGTCTAACCTTTAATGTTATGGCCAATATCGCCGGGTTATCGGGCTATTTGAGTTCATTATTTGCTAATCCGGTGCAGCTGCCATTTCGAGGTTGGTATCCATTGGATTGGCGATGTAATTCACGGGATTATTGGATTGTCTATACGTATCAGGTGATGGGTATGATTGTGCAGGCCAATACAAATGCTTCGGTCGAAACGTATGCGTTCTATTTGATGCATATGACAAGTTGTCATTTGGAAATTTTGGGAAATCGGATGGAAAATTTGGGAAAAAATGTGGGCAAACTAAAGGATACTGAAGTTGATATTAGCGATAAAAATGCAGAGCAAAGGGCTATGCTGAAGGATCTCATTTGGTGCATAAAAACGCATCAGTCTATCGAAAGGTAATTTTATCGATTGTTAGAAAAGATATTTTATTTTAGTTTTAGTAAGACTTTAGAAGAATTTTAAGTAATCATCTTTCAGCGTTTGTCCTCGAAATTGTAAACACACATATAGGTTAAAGTAGTGGGCGTATGGGACAAATGATAGTGGGGTGTATTAAAGACTCATCCCCCGACAAAAAAAATAATACTACGACTTTTAGGAAAAATCATCCCTTTCTGCTGGAGAGGGGTTTAAAATGTGTAGGTATTCAATAGTTTAAAAAATCAATCTTTTGATTCCACACCCATACATGGTAGAGTCGGCAAATTTTTTTTTTGTAGTGTGAATTTAAGAGGGGTTGTGTGTATTCAAATGAAAGGTCTTGACAAGGGCTACAACTATAGTTCTAAAAGTTGTATAGTCCATCGTTTTAACATCAGACTCCAAGAGGAGGTAAAGGATTTCTTAGACGAACAATTTTGTTTGCCTGTTTGCGGGCAGAAGAGGAAACGATAGACTAAAAGCCTTAAAACTTAAATTGTAGCTCTAGTCAAGACCTTTCATTTGAATACACACAACCCATACAAAAAAGTATTTTTGATATTTCTCATAAAAACGATAAGCCTTCCCATTTTGAAACGAAGGGGTTATTCTTTATAAGTTCACAATACAAAAAAATATAATTTGCCTACTCTTACATTCTGTATAGGTGTGACAGCATATTATTGCATTTTAAAACTTTTGCATACAAACTTTAACCTCCACTCTGCCGAAATGGGGGGGGTGGTGTTTCCCTCAAAAGTTGTAGTATAAATTTTTGGTCAGAGGATGACTCTTTACAGGATAGGGGGTGCTATTTGGAGCATATTCGCTATACTGCAGTTCAGCCAAATAACCTTACTGAACAAGATCAACAAAATAATCTTAATTATTGTAAATGACAGACTCTCGATCAAACTTGAACAATTCATGCGAAAAGAACAAGCTGGATTTAGCCGTGAAAGATCATGACGTGTAGATCACATTAACACAATACGAATAATCGCGGAGCAATTATCGGTGGAGTGGCAGTCAATATTATATTTGTTCTTTATCGATTTTAAACAGCGTTTGATAACTTGGAACGAGATATGATGTGGCAAATATTGAAGAGAAGAGAAAATCATTTAGGGGCTTCACATGGAAGCAAAGTGCAGAGTGTTACAACGTGGAAAACTAAGTCGATGGTTTACTGTCCAATCTGATGTTAAGCTCGAGAGCGAACAAATAGATGAGAGTTTTTATTATCTAGGAAGCTATATTTTAAGAGAGGGCGGAGCCGAAACAGGCGAGTAAAGAGCCGAATTGAAAAAGCGTGGCAAGCTTTCGGAACGTTAAACAACATTAAGCGATCCCCACAGATTTCAAAAAACTTGAAAATTAGAATATTTAAGACAAATTGTCTCCGTTTTTTTATATGGTTGCGAAACTTGAAAAATGACTAACTCTATAAATATACGCCTCCAAGTTTTCGTTATCAAAATATGTCTGAGACGAATTCTAAAAATATAATATACAGCCGTAAAAACAAATGAGGATCTGTGGAGTGAAACAGGAGTAGAACAAAATTTAAGCATTGATAAGGCGTATAGAAAGTAGAATTCGATTGAGACATACTCTGCGAAAACCGAGTGGTGACATAGCGAGAGAGGCGCTAGAGTGGAATCCACAAGGTAAACGCTGGCCGATCCAAGGTTTCGTGGAAGCTAAAGCTGAGGCGAAAGAATGGGTGACCTCAAAAATACGGCAAGAAACAGAGTGCGATTGCGAACATTTGTAGATGCAAATTGCAATATGCTGACACGCTTAGAAGTAAAGGACAAGATGATGATGATGAGATTCCAAATTTTCTGTTTTTATTTTAACTTATTCAGAAAAGATATTTTATTTAATTACAAATTTTTGTTAATAATTTTCTTTTCAGTTTTTCCAACAAAGTGAAAAAATACTGTTCCATTGGATTCTTTGCTCAGATTTGTTTTAGTGGAATTATTATCTGTACATTGGCCTATCAACTTACAGAGGTTTTGATAAATTTGCAAAAAAAACAAATTCTAACTCTCTATCTCTCTATAGACATCAATTCGTGACGGTGTTGTCAACTATCTATTCTATCTGAGCTTTATTGTGGCCATTATTACGCAAATTTTCTTGCCCTGCTATTTTGGCAATGAAATTATCATCCATAGTGATAATTTGTCAAATTGCATTTACAATTCGGACTGGCCATTGTTGTCGCTAAAGTATCGCAAAATTTTGGTTGTATTGATGGAACGTCTGAAGCAACCGGACAAAGTGCTGGTGGGCAAAATGTTTGCATTAAGTTTGGACACATTTACGTCGGTAAGTTAATCTTTAAGGATATTTAGTGCTCTAGGTATATAAGATTTTATTGTAAACTTCTCAATTTTCCAGATAATTAACTTTGCCTATCGAATGTATGCCTTCTTGGCTGGAAAGTAAAATTTTTTGGCATTAATAAGTAGTTTTAGAGTCAAGTAAATAAAATTATCATTTCAATTATTATAGTATGCAAATTTTGCTTTTTTTTTCAACTTTGACGGATTATAAGGCAGTAATTTCTACTAAATACAAAAATCAAGTTTTTAAGTTGATTTAATGTAAAAACTATCCAGAAAATAGCGACGAAATTGCTCTCTGTGCTCAAAAGGTAATAAGTTTGAATCTTCGGGAATTTTACCAACTGAGTTATTACCTTTCGTTTCCAAATCTCAGATGATAGAGAAAAATTTATGGTTGAAGTTATCCGGAAAATATGTTAAATCCCCCTCTTGGATCCTTTCTAAACTTTGTAGGGGAGTAGAAAGGTCTCTTTTGAACAACATTTGTTCGGAATAGGGGAAAAGGTATAAATGCATCGGAAAAAGTAGAAATTATATTTTATATTGGAAATTGGGAACCAATCAATTAATTTTTCGGCTTAAGTGCTGGAGAATGAACAGCGTCCAAACACGACTTCACCCTTCTGAAGAAAGAATGATGGACTAAAACCACTAGAACTAAAATTGTAGCTCTTGTCAAGACCTTTCATTTGATACCACACAACACCTACAAATATTTATATTTATACATTTTTTTATACACAAGTTAAGTCCTTTCCATTTAAGGAGGGGTGTGTCCTACTCATAAGTTTAAACTGGACGGGAAAGGGGTCAAGTTTTGCTCAAAATTTCAGAAAATTTATATTTTGGGGGGTTTTGAGGGAGTGTATGGTATCAAATAAAACGTATTACAAATACCTATCATTTTAGAAAAAAAAGTTGGGGCAAATCCAACACTCTGTGTAGGTGGGAGGGGCAACAATCTGTATTTTCATATATTTGTTCAGAGGGGGCGGGGCCAAGTTAAACAATTTAGGGAGCGTCAAATGAATGTTAGAAACTTGGAACAAGTTTTGGAACCGAAATTTTTCTATGTCGGGTGTGGCCTGTGTCGGTAAGTGTTTAATTTAAAAAAACAAATATTTTCCTTCTGAAAAATAATACATGAAAATAAGGGACCTTAATTCTATTTTTTAAGCTCTTTCCTCATCTCTCGAGAGGTAACCTAATCTCGACTCCTACCAGGGGGTGCAAGGAGCAGTAGCTCTCCGTTAAGAAAATTAACATAAATAGCAATAGGGGTTCGGGGCAGCAACCTCTTATGATAATGTAAAAGGTACAGGAACCGTATTTTTATTATGTTTTTTTTAAAAGGCGCCTTTCGCGACTTCTAAGCAGTGGGTTCTTAGAAAATTACCACAAAGCAGTGATAAGCAGTGAAGATAAGAGAAAAAAGTACAAAAATTGCATTTTATAATATTGCTACGTTTTTTTCTTCTTAAGCTTTAATTTATTAATAATTAATAATTACATTTTTATGGCTAACTGCTCCAAAAATCTACCGTTGATTTGACTCCTACCAAAATTTTGTATTTTGGCCACGTTCCCTCCAACGAACAAACATATAAAAACACAGTTTTTTGCCCCTCCCACCTACACGGAGTGTTGGATTTATTTGCCCAAACTTTTTTTAAATGGTAGGCATTTGTAATACGTTTTAATTGATACCAGACACTCTTTGCTCCTCCTTCTAACCGCCCCCAAATATAAATTTTTCTGAAATTTTGCCCAAAGCGCTAAAGTGTAGATTCTCCGTTTATGTGTTATGACGCCATCTTGAGTTATGTTGCCATTTCAAATTTTAGCAATATTTTATTAAACGTCATCAATTATTATTATATGATTCCTAATACCCTCTAATTAAAATGTTTTTTTTAGAATTTTCGAAGGTTATAGAACATTTAAGGTAGGTATCACCATTCTATACATGATATGAACAAATGATTGGTCAATGTCACACCATAATATAGTCTTTTCTTTGCATAAAATAAAGCGGCAGTGATTATTTTGTTTTACAAATATAAAATATGTTAGATAATAATTTTACCCTTGTCTAGACTTCTAACTATTTAGCTATCAAGAGAAAAATCGAGTGAAATTTGATAAAATCTCACAGCCAATCAATCGAAATCGTGTGTGTAAAACAGACCAATTTATAAAAATGTTTTTTTTTACAACAAAATATAATAATAATATAAGGTATGCGGGGGTGAAATTTTAGTTTTTCTAAATTTTTTTTTATTAAATTTATTTACTTTATTTAGTTTATTTAGTTTAATTGTCATAAAGTTTTTTTGAGATTTATAAAATCGATGTTTAAAACAGCAAAAAAAACTATTCTTAAAGTTAAATTTGTAAAAAAAAAATAGAATATCAATATTTTTGCAAACAAAAACTTTAATTTTCTTCAATATAATATACTTTGTTTTATTAAAATCGGTTCATAAATAGCCGAAATACATAGGTTAAAGTGTCTTAAGAGCCGCCATCTTGAATAACTGCACCATTTCGTATTTTTTATGCTTCCAACACTTTTTAAAAAATCACAAAATCTAAATCTATCGACTGGTAAAATTTAATTATTATATCTTAATTTTTATAGAAGTTAAAAATGGTTTTTTAATTTTACCGCCATCTTGAATATCTTCCATCTATGATTTTTTTGGTCTAAAAATCTTATGTTTTTATCACAATCACCAATAAAATCGCTTTTAACAGAATAAAATAATCCAAGTGCTGTCTTAGAACTGACTTTTATGAGCGAGCGATAGGATGAAAAACTTCGCTGACCTTTTCTCCACTATTTTCAGTCATCGAAAACAATTTCATTTAATTTAATATAATTCACTTTTCATTTACCAAAAAAATAATGACTTTTATATAAATATAAGGAATAGTCAAAAATAGATCTTAGTTTAAATTAAGTTCTTGCAGATATATCACACGACAAATAAAATGTTTGAAATCGGTGAAATTTTCCTAACCAAATCCATTTTACGATATTTTTACATAATGGGCATGTGGTCCCGGAGCACCGGTTCGGGTCTATCGAACGGCACAATGGTCTATAGAATTTATTTCTTTGCTTTTCATTTTATATTTTCCTTTTGCTATGTAACATTTCTTACGATAAATCTGTTCTTTTACATAAATGTTAGTGAGACAGTTAACTCCATCTATATGACATTTACGGTAATTGCGTTATTTTTTAAAATTATCAATTTCTATTGGTACAATGAAGGCATGAAAGAATGTCTGCGAACTGTGCAGAAATTTCAATATGCCGATCAGATGGAACTTAACTTCATGCATGGTAAGATCAGAAATATTCAAACAATTGGCTTTTTCTATTATGTTCTGGCTAACATTGCCGGAGGATCAGCATATTTGAGTTCTTTGTTTGCCGTTCCGGCTCAATTGCCATTTCGTGGTTGGTATCCGTTGGATTGGAGAAATAATAACAGAGATTATTGGCTTGTCTACGGCTATCAAGTGATTGGAATGTTAGTTCAGGCCAATCTAAATGTTACTATTGAAACGTATCCTTGCTATTTGATGTATATGATAAGTTGCCATTTGGAAATTTTGGGAAATCGTATGGAAAATTTGGGCAAATCGTTAAGAAATCTGAACCAACTGAATATAAGCGATAAAAATGGAGAGCAAAGGATTGTTCTTAGAGGACTGATATCATGCATTAAGACTCATCAGTCTATTTTAAGGTATTTTTAATAATATTCTACAGAAATTTCTAATATTTTTCACATTTAGTTTTTCTACAAAAGTTGAAAAATATTTTTCAATGGGATTTTTCGCTCAGATTTGCTTCAGTGGCATCGTAATTTGTTCGTTGGCCTATCAACTGACTGTGGTAATTTTTTTGACTGAAGAGCAGTATAGCGATTTGCTTCACCCCATCCAATATCCTGTAAAGAATCATACCCGAAAAAAAAAATACCTACTTTTGTAGGAAGCGCCGCCTTTCGAGGGGGGGGGGGAGAGGTGTATAAAGTTTGTATGCAAAAGTTTTAAAATACAAAAATTATTTGATGCTACACCTATGTAAATACAGAATGGAATGGTGGGAAGATTTCGGTTGTAAATTTAAGGGGGCACACCGGGTATTAAAAATGGGAGGGGCTTATCGGTTGTATGAAAAATATCTAAATATAAATATTTAAAGAGCTTGTGTGAAGTCAAATAAAAAGTCTTGACAAATGCTACAATTTTTCTTTAAGGTTTAAGTCAATCGTGCTTTCTTCAGCCCTTAGACTAAAAAAAGTATTTGTACTTCAAAGACATGCTTTAACCTGGAGGCTGAAAGGAGAACGATGAACTCAAGACCTTTTATTTGACATCACACAACGCTAATAAATATTTATTTCCGATATTTTTCATACAAATGTTAGACATCTCCAATTTTGAAAGCTCTGTGCTTTAACCCCTACCCCCCTCCCCCCTCCTCTTTAAGTTTACACTACAAATGTTTTTTAACTTACTTATCCTTCGTTTATGTTTAGGTCTAGTATTTAAAATATTGTATTTTAAAACTTTTGCATACATACGTTAAACCTCTCCTTCTCCGAAATGGGGCGTTTGGGGGAAACGTCGTAATAATATAGTTTTTTTAATCAGCGGATTATTCTTTACAGGAAAGGGGAGCAATATCGCTATGCTGTATAATCGCCAATTTTTAAATAATATATTTTTTGGAAACAAATGTTTTTCAGACTTCATTTCTTGACGGCATCGTTAACTATTTGTTCTATCTGTGCTTCATTTCGGCCATTATAACGCAGATATTTCTGCCCTGCTATTTTGGCAATGAGATTATCATACGAAGTGAAAGGCTATCGAATTGCATTTATAATTCAGAGTGGCCACTGTTATCGCTGAAATATCGAAAATGTTTGGGCATTTTAATGGAACACCTAAAGAGATCTAATCAGATTTTGGTTGGAAAAATGTTTCCGCTAAGTTTGAGGACATTTACGTCGGTAAGAGTTAGAATATATTTTATCGTATAGTAAAACTTAAAACTGGAATGCAATTTTCTCCTAATTTTTAGATTATTTATTTTGCCTATCGAATGTATGCTGTTTTGGGAAATAAAAATATAAATTAATAAATAAACAATTTTTATGTAGATTAAGTAACAATAAAAATTATTATTTATGAGCACATTTTGGTAAGATTTTTATTTGACATTTTAATTGCATGCATGTAATCAATTATTATGTAATATTAAAATATGAGAACGTGTCACATAAACAATAGGAAATATGGAAGGAAACCCTTCTAACTCATTTAGTTGTAGAATAAATTATATAAGAACTTTTGACTAGGAATTATATATTCTCTGAACTAATTCCTGTTTAGTCAGCATGGAGCAGAGTCTCGGCAGGGTAAAGAAATCTTCACAACTGGGCTATCACCTTTCATTCGCAACCAAAGCGATCGCAGTGATACCAACAGATAGGGTTCCTCATATAGTGTTAAACCCGCTCCACTGATAAAAAAAAATATGGCTAGTGAGAGTTGCTGATAACACTTTACCAGATCAGATAGAAAAAAATATTATATAGTCCCTATTCTCCCTCGCTTTGGAGTAAAAGACACGATGATGATACTGATTTTAGTTTAAAAAAGTTGTCAATAAAGGACTCATCAATATACCTTAAGATATGAAATATTTCTTAATATAAACTCAACAATTTGTAGTATGTCCTGACCTTCACCAACTTTATCTATTTTTCAAATCATTAAATCTTTAAACACACAAAATATATTTGTATATACAATTCTTTAAAATTTAAGGGATCGATCGCAACCTTTTCCTCTTTATACAATATACCTACACCATATATTTATGACAAAAAGGCCCACATTCAGATGACCGGTTGATGATTTGTTAAAAATAATTTGGAAGTAATCCTCTTGCCATGCCACAATATTCTATATGACTATACGTTGATACATAATAATTTAATAAACCTTTTTCGGCCCAAATCACTAATGTAAATTACTTCCATTTAAATAAATAAACTTAAGAAAACCCAACGACCTAAAATAACAAGAACATTGGAGGTTTTTTTCGGGTAAAAATTTAAAGAAAAACTATCTCTATGCATAGTTTCCTTTTTGGAAAGTTTTAAGAGTATATGAAGCCTGGCAACAATAAATTTATTGGTATATTGTGTTCAGTCTATTAAACACTGATAACTGATACTTGACACTGTTAAAAAATTTTAGATCTGGGCTATCACCTTTCATTCGCAGGTGTAATTAAAAAGTGATTACAGTGGTTGACTTCCACCCTATTGATTTCCAAAAAATATGACTAGTACGAGTTGCTGACAACACTTCACCTTTGATATGGCCGTCAATGAAACCATGGTATCAGATAGAACAAAGGGTAAAATTGGACCCTATGCTCCCTAGCTTTGGAGTAAAGGACACGATGATGATTATTTAACTATTAAACAAAAATTATGATTAAAAAACGATAATATCGAATAAAAATATCGAATATCGAATGAAAATATCGATATCCCTTATACA
>JANSTW010043305.1:0-13953 GCA_027564275.1 Diadocidia ferruginosa
GTTCACCTCCTAACTGTAGACCTGAATGCGTTACTAACTCAGAATGTCCAAGTAACTTAGCATGCATAAATCAAAAGTGTAAAGACCCGTGTCCTGGATCATGTGGCGGAAATGCCGAATGTAGGGTTGTTAGTCACACACCTATGTGTGTTTGCTTAGTTGGATACGTTGGAGATCCATTTACACAATGTTCTATTCAACAAGATCCTATCTATGAACAATCAACACCATGTATTCCCAATCCTTGTGGATCTAATGCTGTGTGTCGAGAACAAAATGGTGCTGGAGCCTGTCAATGTTTACCAGAATATTTCGGCAATCCTTATGAAGGTTGTAGACCCGAATGCGTCCTTAACTCTGATTGTCCTTCCAATCGAGCATGTATTCGAAATAAATGTGTGGATCCATGTCCCGGAACATGTGGACAAAATGCAGACTGTCAAGTTGTAAATCACTTGCCGTCTTGTACTTGTCGAATCGGTTATACAGGAGATCCTTATAGATTCTGTAATATACAACCCGAACGTAAGATCTGTTTATTTATTTTTATTCCTTTATTATATATTACTAACATAAAAATACCTTTGAAACACATAATTGAAATATGCATTTTCCTATTCAGCTGTAGTGAATGATTATGTAAATCCCTGTCAGCCGTCACCTTGTGGTCCTAATAGTCAATGTCGGGAAGTAAACGGCCAAGCTGTATGTTCTTGTCTTCCAAATTATATAGGAAGTCCTCCAGGATGTAGACCAGAATGCGTTGTAAGTTCTGAGTGTCAATCGAATAGAGCATGTATAAATCAGAAATGTCAAGATCCTTGTCCTGGACATTGTGGAACAAACGCTATTTGCCGAACTAATAATCATAGTCCAATGTGTATATGTAAAGTTGGATACACAGGCAATCCATTAAGCCGTTGTGATTCTATTCCACGTAAGATACATATTTACTTAGTTTTTTATTTTGGTTGGGTATTTTATTATATTTTAATTTAGCTCCTGTTAAAGACGAAATGGTTCGTCCTAATCCTTGTGTACCTTCTCCATGTGGACCTTATGCACAATGTCATATTTTTGGTGATTCATT
This sequence comes from Diadocidia ferruginosa, assembly GCA_027564275.1. Classification (NCBI taxonomy): domain Eukaryota; kingdom Metazoa; phylum Arthropoda; class Insecta; order Diptera; family Diadocidiidae; genus Diadocidia; species Diadocidia ferruginosa. The sequence continues at coordinate 1,091 of JANSTW010043305.1, forward strand.
TGTTTGTTCATGCCTTTCGTCTTATTATGGAACAGCGCCGAATTGTCGTCCAGAGTGCACAATTAATTCTGATTGTACTAGCAACAAAGCCTGTATGAATGAGAAATGTCGTGATCCTTGTCCAGGATCATGTGGCTTGTCATCAATTTGCAATGTTGTAAATCATATTCCAATATGTAATTGTATTAAAAATTATATAGGAGATCCTTTTGTAAATTGTTATCAACCACCAGTACCTTGTAAGCTGTTTTGAAAACATATTTAAATGGTTTTTTTACTGATAAAATTAATTGTTTATATAGCAAACGATCCTATTATTGTCGATCCTTGTAATCCTTCACCATGTGGAGTTAATGCTAAGTGTATTAACGGAATTTGTTCTTGTTTGCCAGAATACCAAGGAAATGCATATGCTGGTTGTCGACCTGAATGCGTTTCAAACTCTGAATGCTCGCAGCATAAAGCCTGTATAAACAAAAAATGCGTAAATCCTTGCCCAGGAACTTGTAGTTCTTTGGCAGTATGTGATGTTTTAAATCATGTTCCAATGTGTAGTTGTCCATTAGGTTTTGAAGGAAATGCGTTTGTACAATGCCGTCCAGTTCAAAGTATGATAAATTTATAATAAACTAAAGGAGTATTGGAAACATTTTTATTTATTTGTAGCCTCTGTCATACCAAATCCTTGTAATCCATCACCATGTGGACCAAATAGTCAATGTCGTAACTTAAACGAGCAAGCGATTTGTTCTTGTGTACTGGGATATTTCGGAAGTCCACCAACATGTCATCCAGAATGTGTTATTAATTCAGATTGTCTACCAACAAAATCTTGTGTTAACCAAAAATGTATTGATCCCTGTCCCGGTTCATGTGCTGTTAACGCGATTTGTAATGTTATTAATCATAATGCTATATGTACATGTTTAGAATACTATACTGGAGATCCGTTTAATAGATGCACTTTAATTGGTAATTAAAAAACAACAACATATTGTTGCTTCGTTTTATCTAAAAAAAATTAACTTTATAGTTCATAAAGAACCTATAGTAGATGATCCCATTGATCCATGTTATCCTTCACCATGTGGATTAAATTCAAAATGTACACCTGTTAATGATAGCCCATCGTGTGCGTGTTTACCAGAATATTTTGGTTCTCCACCAAATTGTCGGCCAGAGTGTACTAACAATGGAGAATGCTCCAATCAGTTAGCTTGTATTAATCGACATTGTCTAAATCCATGTGTCAGTGCATGTGGTATATTGGCCGAATGTAGTGTAACATTGCATACTGCAAACTGTTATTGTCCTGTGGGAATGGTCGGAAATCCGTTTGTTGAGTGTCGTATTCAGTCAAGTGAGTTTTGCATAATAAATAGTTATTACTAATTAATTAATTTTTTAAAACTATAACTAACTCTTATTTAATAATATTTAATTAAAAAGAAAAATTATTGAGAATGCAAGTAATTTTATTAAAAAAATTCAAATAAGTATTTTTGTTTTGTTTTAGGAACAGATATATTTTAATTTTTAATACAAAACCATAGAAAAAATTAATTACGCAAACATATAAATTCGTTACTTATAGATTTGTGAATTAATTAACATTTTTTATTACTATATAGCTCCAACCGCCCAATTGCAGCCAAAAGATCCATGTAGCATGTTGCAATGTGGAGCTAATGCTCGCTGTAGTATAAAAGATAGTTACGCTATATGTGAATGTATACAAGAATATCGAGGAAATCCATATGACGGTTGTCGTCCAGAATGTGTTGGAAATTCCGAATGTCCGATGAATCGTGCATGTATTCGACAAAAATGTCAAGACCCGTGCCCTGGTGTTTGCGGTCAAGAGGCATTGTGTATGGTAACAAATCACATACCAAATTGTATTTGTCCACAAGGTAAAACTGGCGATGCATTCCGAAAATGTGATGTTATTGTTGAAGTAAGTGCAAATCCATGCTATCCAACACCATGCGGACTTAACACAGTTTGTCGCGTTTCCGGAAATAATGCTGTTTGTGAATGCATTCCTGGTTATTATGGTAGTCCATTTGGTGGTGGTTGTCAACCAGAATGTACAATTAGTTCCGATTGTTCTCGTGACAAGGCGTGTGTTAACTATAAATGTGTTGATCCATGTCCGGGCGTTTGTGGATATGCAGCTGTATGCCATACTGTAAACCATAGTCCAATATGTTCATGTCCCGACAAATTAGTAGGAAATCCATTCGATGAATGTAAGGCAGCTGTCTTGCCTATTGATCCATGTAATCCATCACCTTGTTCGCAAAACGGATATTGTCGAGTTAATAATGGAGTTGCAAGTTGTACATACCCAGAATGTATTATAAATGATGACTGTTCATCGGATCGTGCCTGTTATAATCAAAAATGTAGTGATCCATGCGCTAATGCCTGCGGAGTAAACGCAATTTGCTATGCTGTTAATCATAAGTCAGTTTGCTCATGTCCAGTAGGATACGTTGGTTCACCATATGTCCAGTGTAGTCTACAGTTAGATGAACCTGTAATAGTTCGACCAGAATGTGAACGAGATTCCGATTGTAGCAATGATAAGGCATGTATTAATCAAAATTGCTTAAATCCCTGCACGGAAGGAAGTGTATGTAGCGCATATTCAGAATGTCATGTTCAGATGCACCGTGCTGTTTGCGTATGTCGAGAAGGATTTACTGGAAATGCCCAAATATCATGTCATGAAATCGGATGTAGGTCAGATTCAGATTGCCCATCAACACAAGCTTGTATAAATAAAAATTGTGTGGACACTTGTCAACAAACTCAATGTGGTCAGAATGCAATTTGTCGCTCAGATTATAATCATCGAGCTGGATGCTATTGTTTGGATGGTTATCTTGGAAATCCTTTGATCAAATGTAATCGGCCAGAATGTACTATTGATCAAGATTGTCCATATAATTTGGCATGTATTAATGAAAAATGTCGAGATCCATGCAATTGTGGAGTAGGTGCACAGTGTCATGTAGAAAACCATCAAGCACAATGCAAATGTCCATCAGGATATACAGGCGATCCAATAAAAACATGTTCTAGAAGTAAGTTAAAATTGCAGTAAAAAAACACATTTTGAGAGTCTAATTTATTCGTTTTGTTTAGTTCAATTTAGTCCAGAATGTACGATGGACGTAGATTGTCCAAGCAAACTGGCATGCTTTAGTGGAAATTGTAAAAATCCTTGTACCGAAACGAAACCTTGTGGCAAATATGCAACATGTTCTGTAGTTGATTCCCTGCCCTTGCGCACAATGGTTTGTCAATGTGAACCTGGTTATATAGGTGATGCAGATGTTGCATGCCGATTAGGTAATTTAAATATATTTAATAATCTACTTTTTATTAATAACTATTCCTAAATGGAATTTAAATTATTTTTTGTTTTAAATATTACAGGATTGATTTTTTAAATTTTGTATAAAAATATGATTCTTGTATAGCACATATCCACAAAATATTGTATATTAAAATTAACCATTCTTCTTAGGCTGATCTGTTTTGTACATATTATATTATAAAAACGTGATCTTATTTTAAATACTCATATTATATAGAGAAATGTTTGTAATTTTGTTTGACATTTTTTTAAAACAGCTCCTGAAATTAAAACAAATCCATGTATTGATGTAAATCCATGCGCCCCTACTGCGCAATGTGTTGTGGAAAATAATCGTGCAACTTGCAAGTGTCCTAGTGGTCTATCGGGAGATCCATTTACCAATTGCTTTAAAGAATCAATTGGTAAATCACCAGAATGTCGATCCGATTCAGAATGTTCACAAAGTTTATCATGTATAAATGAAAAATGTCAAAATCCATGTGCTGAACGTAATCCATGTGCAACAAATGCTGAGTGTCGCGTTTCCCAGCATCGACCACTATGTTATTGTCCTGCTGGATGGGGTGGTGATCCACAAATACAATGTTACAAACGTAAGTAGAATACTGTGATCGTTTGGTTTTTGTTCTAATATTTTTTGTTTAATGTTTATAGCTGATTGTGAAAGTAATAATGATTGTCCATACGACAAAACATGTTATAATCAAAAATGTCTTAATCCATGCACATATGGAACATCTGCTTGTGGCCGAGGAGCCGAGTGTCATGCACAAAACCATCAAGCAAGCTGTATATGTCCAGTTGGTACACAAGGAAATCCTACAATTTCTTGCGTGGCCGGTGTTTGTCAATACAATGAAGATTGTAGAGATGATGAAGCATGTGATCGATTAAATCGCGTTTGTCGACCAGTTTGTGATACGGATAGTTGTGCTATCAGTGCATTCTGTAAAGGCAAAAATCATCAACCGATGTGTACATGTCGCCCAGGAACAACAGGAAATCCATACAGTGTATGTTCGACATTCAAAGACCCACTTCCGCAGCCAGAATGTTTGGCAGATGCTGATTGTCCATCTCAATATGCATGCTTCAATCAACGTTGTGAAAATCCTTGTGCAAAATTGAATGTTTGTTCACCAGAACAAATCTGTAGTGTTTTGGATACATTACCTCTGAGAACAGTTATATGCAAATGTCCGATTGATATGATTACAGATTCAAGTGGACGATGTATCTCAATAAAATATGAACCTGGCTGTCAAAATGACAATGACTGCGTTGATTCCGATAAATGTGTCAGAGGTACATGTTCGCTAGCTTGTAGTCTCGAACAGTGCGGTGTTAATGCACAATGTCAGTCTGCAAACCACAGGGCTATATGTACTTGTGCGCCTGGTTATGAAGGACGTCCTCACATTGAATGTTCTCCAAGTAAATTTTGTAAACTTTATTTATTTTATAATTTAAAAAAAAATCTTATTTTCAAAATATAGTACCTAAAACTCCAACAGTTTCGATATCTGTGGAATGTTACAGTGATGATGATTGTTCGAGTGATCGTTATTGTAAAAATGAACAATGTATTAATCCATGTGCAAGTGATAATCCATGTGGACGCGGTGCATTGTGCCATGTGGAACAACATCGCGCGATTTGTAATTGTCCAGCTAGTTTTACTGGTAATCCGTTGGTCAACTGTATACCACGTAAGCATTTTATCTCAACAGTCTAATCTATATAAATTATCATTAAATAATTTTTTGTTCAATTATAATAAAATAGCATCCGAAGCAACAATTAGTTGTAAATCTAACTCAGAATGTACGTTGTCCGAGTCATGCGTCAATAAAATATGTATAAACCCATGCAATTGTGGCATTGACTCAGATTGCCGAGTAATAAATCATCATCCAGTATGTAATTGTAAGCCTGGATATTCGGGAAATGCACAGTATGGCTGCTTTAAGTTAGGATGTCAATCGGATGCCGAATGTAATAGCGATAAACAATGTTTTAATGGCGAATGTGTTAATCCGTGCGCTTTGGGTGATCAATGTGCAGTAAATGCAGAGTGTTTTGGTAAGAATCATCGTGCCGCATGTCGTTGTTCCTCCGGATTGGAAGGAAATCCATTTGAACGATGCATTCGTGTGGAATGTCATTCTGATTTTGATTGTCCCAGCGATCGTGCATGTTTAGATAATCATTGTGTGAATCCATGTGCCTCAAACGAAAACCCTCCGTGTGCTCAAAACGCAATGTGTTTTGTGATAAATCATGTGGCTAAATGTAAATGTCCTGAATATTTGCCCGATGGAAATCCACTGTCCTATTGCGAACGACGCATCGCACCAAGTCCAGAATGTGTTATAGATAACGATTGCCCAAGTAAAACGGCATGCATTCGTAATACATGCGTTGATCCTTGTAAAGAACTTTCACCATGTGCTAAGACTGCCAAGTGTACAGTTTTGGACAGTTCGCCAGTACGGACGATGGTTTGCCAATGTCCAGATTTGTGGGTACCCGATCAGAATGGAGAGTGTCGGCGCATTGAATTGCCAACGCAGCCAGGATGTGAGCAAGACAGTGAATGTCCTGATACCGAATCGTGTATAAATAGGCAATGCCGTAATCCTTGCGATTGTGGTATACATACAACTTGTTCTGTTAAAAATCATCGAGCAATTTGCTCATGTGAAGTAGGTTTTGAAGGAAACCCAAATTCGGCTTGCCGCACAGTCGGTTGTCGCATTGATTCTGAATGCGATTCTGGAAAAGCATGTATAAATGAAAATTGCATCAGTCCATGTATAGTAAAAGATCCATGTGGTGTAAATGCCGAATGTTATGTCAGTAACAACAAACCGCAATGCAGATGCTCGTCTGGATATCGTGGCGATCCATGGGAACGTTGCAATGTAGTCGGTTGTCGCAGTAACAGCGACTGTTCCAGCGATAAATCTTGTGAAAATGCCCAATGTGTTAATCCATGTGTTTATGATAACAGTTGTTCGCCACGTGCTGAGTGTTCACCCCAAAATCATATAGCTGTTTGTAGATGCCCAGCCGGCATGATTGGAAATCCAAATGTTGATTGTAAACCTGAACCGATACCAGAATGTATATACGATACTGATTGTCCATCGAGATTAGCTTGTTTAGATCATAAATGTATAAATCCTTGTACTGCCTTGGAACCATGTCAAAGACCATCAAGATGTGAAGTTGTTCCATCGATCCCAGTACGTACGATGATTTGTATTTGTCCAGATGGATATGTCAGTAGTGGCAGCGGTACATGCAAACCATTAAAATCTGTTACCGATATCGGGGGATGTATTTCCGATTCGGATTGTCCAAGCAATAGAGCATGTATCAATGACATATGTCGTGATCCTTGTAATTGTGGCCCAAATGCAGAATGTCGTGTTAAAGATCATAAACCAGTGTGTTCGTGTGAACAGGGATACGATGGAAATCCAGAAATTCAATGCATACGAATTGGTTGTCAATCGGATACAGAATGTTCTGGATCACATACGTGTATAAATCGTCAATGTGTTCCTGCATGTGCAGCCGATCGTAGTTTGTGCGGTGAAAATGCAGAATGTTATGGCATAAATCATCGTGCAATCTGTGAATGTACACCCGGTTACAGTGGTGATCCGAAAATTGCATGTGTTCTGTTAGGATGCCGAAGTGATACGGAATGTCCAAGCGATAAGGCCTGTATAAATAGTAGGTGTGAAAATCCTTGCGAGAAAACTGTGGTTTGTGGTAAAAACGAATTATGTCAAGTGTATAATCATCGTCCTGAATGTGCATGTCCTTCTGGATTTATCAGTGACATTAATCGAGGTTGTAAAATAGCCGATGAAATTTGTCAAAATGATGGAGACTGCCCAACGCAAACAGCTTGCATTGGAAGTGAATGCGTTAATCCATGTAATGCAACCCATCCTTGTGGCGTTAATGCTGAATGTAAAGTATTGGATACAGTGCCGGTACGAACAATGATTTGTGAATGTTTACCTGGCTATCAAGGAAATGCTGCAGTTCAATGTGATAAGAGTAAGTTGCATAAAATTCGATAACTAATATGGTTTTTTTAAATTATTTTTATGGTTTCAGGATCATTATGCCGAATCGACAAAGGGTTTATCAGAGATAACAATGGAATTTGTATATGTCCACCAGGAAATGCTTTGGATGTTTATGAAGAATGTGTTCCGTGCAGAATTGAACTTGGCATGAAGATTGACGTCAATGGACATTGCGTTTGTGCCCTTGAACGTGGTATGGTCATTGATGAACGCGGTCGTTGTGTATGTCCTGTAGAACATGGATATAGATTAACGTCAAAAGGAGAATGCATTATTGTACCATCGTCTGCTTGTGAAATTGATGATGATTGTCCAGATAATCGTTACTGTAATATAAAGACAAAAACATGCGATGATCCATGTTTGATTAAGCAATGTGGTGTGAATGCTTTGTGCAATTCCACTCGACACCAAGGCATTTGCCAGTGTATTACAGGATATCAAGGCAATCCAGATATTCTGTGCAGTATGTTTTTATAACTTAAAGCTTTAGGAATAAATTGTGGTAATTTTGTTTTCTATTTTCAGATCACACAAACTTCCGTACTGATTTTCCAAGACCCGATATGATTGTTAGTTGTTTAGCTGATGGTGTTCAAGTTGAGATTCACATAGCTGAACAAGGATTTAATGGTGTTCTCTATGTTAAGGGACACAGTAAAGATGAGGATTGTCGACGTGTCGTTAGTCTAACACCAGACGCCGTACCTAGAACGGAAATCTTTAAAGTGACATTTGGCAGTTGTGGACTAATTCATGTCAACGGTATTGCCAGTTTTGTTTTGGTCATCCAAAAACATCCCAAATTGGTAACATATAAAGCACAAGCATATCAAATAAAGTGTGTCTATCAAACGGGTGAACAAAATGTAACACTTGGTTTTAATGTATCCATGTTAACAACGGCTGGCACAATAGCTAATACCGGACCACCACCAATATGTTCAATGAAAATCGTTACGCACAATGGCCAAGAAATAAATTCAGCTGAAATTGGAGACAATTTAATGCTACAAGTTGATGTTCAACCACAAAGTAATTATAAAATGAAAAACTATTGGAAACATTTAAATTTCATTTTATTTTTATTTTTTTTTTGTTTAGCTATTTATGGTGGATTTGCCAGAAGTTGTATTGCGAAAACAATGGAGGATAGTGTTGAAAATGAATATATCGTAACAGATGAGAATGGTTGTGCCACAGACCCAAGTATATTTGGTGAATGGGAATATCATGCTGAAACAAATAGCATGTTGGCTAGTTTTAATGCATTCAAATTTCCATCTAGCGATAATATTCGATTCCAGTGTAATATTCGCGTATGCTTTGGTAAATGCCAACCGGTCAATTGCCGTGGCTATAATGCATACGGTAAACGTCGTCGTCGTGAAATAACGGATGGAAGAACAATAAATTCATCAAATTCTGAGTTATCCGAAGAAAGTTTGTTAGTAGAAGGTCAATTGCGCGAAGAAATAACCATTTCTTCAAATGCTATTTTAACATTTGAACGTAGGGACGAACGATTAACGGACGGTAGTGAAAGTAAGTACACAATATTAAAAAATATATATATATATTAACAAATTGAGAAATTACTTAATTTATTATTATTTTTAATTTACATATTGATTACATTTAATTCTAGGTAGCAAAGCTTTAAAATTTATTAATTTTTTTTTTAATTTATTTAATTCCAAATTTTTCAGTACACCCGGCCGCTCAACGTGTGGAAGACATTTGCGTATCAATGATTGGTCTGATTATAGCACTGGTAATAACTGCATTACTTTCACTAGTTGCTGTTGCCGTAGCTGTGTCATGTTGGCTTATGGCGTACCGGAGACGACCGAAAGCAACCGGACCTTTACCACATCCGCCCGAATTTCCAAATCCACTTTTTTCCAATCCGGATGCGGTATCCGAGCCAACACCAGATTATCTATCATAGTATAATTAATAAAAGAAAGCAAATTTTAGCTTTTAAGTGATAAGTAGAAATATATTCAATTTAAAAAATGCAAAAAAAAAAACAAAACCGTCCATTAGATTATATAAGAATTGGAAAGATACTCTAACTTAACTAATAATAACCGCCCATGTTTTTTTAATTGCTCTTAAACAATGAAACATTAGGCAATTTGTAATATAAAAAATTAATTATAATTAAATTGGAACACAGAACATTTGTTTAAAATATAATTAGAAATTTAGTTAAATGTATGATGGTTTTAACAAAGATACCATCAGAATGACAATATTTTATAAAAAAATAAGATCACAACAACAAAATACTGCCAAAGATCTAAGAAAACAAGAAAAACAAAATAATTAGGGACATTAAGAGAGAAGAAACAAATGATCTGTGTTCTAAGTATGTGCGACAACTCCTCCGATGGCCGAACTCTAGTCTATCGTATTTTCAAATATTATCATACGTATTTTACACACTTTAAAAATATAAATGGTGAAGGCTTTATGATGTGTAATAGTAATTCTATATTCTTTTATATGCCTACTATCAACCTCCAATTATAGTTACTATTTATAAATTTATCAGACGCAAGCACTGTGGGCTATTCAAATTTCTTAAGCACTTTTTTGAATAGTCGTTGGAAGAAAACACTCGTTTTATCTATAAAGATCCTTTGATTCAAATACGTATATCACTCCCCTCCCCCCTTTCGACGGCCACTGGAAGATTTGAACTAATAAATTTAAACAAAAACCTAATATTAATATTTTAGCGTATAGTATATGAAAATATTGTAGTCAACAAAAATTGTATATTGTATAACCTTATGATTGCGATATTTTTTTTAATTATTATTAATTTGTTGTGATTTAAGTTAAAAATTAAATTAAAAAAAATTATTATTGAAAAACAACAACAAGAAAATCGTCTAAGAAACTTTTTACTCGCAACACAAATTAAGTAAATATATTGTCCGTCCGATTTGTATAATTTATATTAATTTAAACACTAATTTTAAATTATTTAATTAAAATCTAAAAATTTATTGAAAAATTAAGTATTTTGCTACTGTTCCGCATATTCAAAGTGTAATGATGCAAATAAATAAATACATAAATAAAATATTATTGCAGCGAATTTATGTTATGAGCAGGTTTTTATACGAGATTTTCTACACGCATTGTCCTGAATAGAGACGTTTATTTGAAGTGGAAATAAATAAAAATTAATCAATCAAGTAAAAACAGCAAATTAATCAATCGAGTAAAAACAGAAAGAAATATACTTCTACCAGAAATCATATATTTGTAAAAACCCCCACATAATATAAATAATAAATATTTTATTTTTTGTTTAAATATTTTATTTGTTGTAACACTTTAACCTACACTATCGAAATATTTTTTTAAACAATTTATTTTTTAATATTATTTTAATTAGTCAATAATATAATTTAATTTTAATACTAACGAAATTATTACTTACTAAAAGTGTTGCGACTAAAAACACAATTGTTTTTTATTTAAAAAAATAAAAAAAACGACTTTAAATAATTATTTTGTTATTTAAAAAAGAACCCGCTTACCTGCCCCCCATTTTTAATTTTATTATTTTTCATATGTTTTTTTTATTAATACTTTTTTTTTAATTTTGTATCCAAACCTATATAAATACCACAAAAACCAGTCTTTGTATAAAATATATTTTAATTAAAAAATTAAAGCGAATCTCAAAGAGATTTTAATTATTATTATATTATAGCGTCCTTTTTTGCGGCGTGATATAACTGAATAAAATTATTTAAAAAATAATTCACCAAATAAAACGAGACGAATAAAAATTAGAAACGAGTTTAATAGAAATTATTTTAAAATACAATTAGAATTATAAATTAAAATTATATATTATATTAAATATCTGTAAACAGTTTAACTATAATAGAGACTGGTTAAAATTAACAAACATTTTTTAATAATAAATAAAAATAACTTAAAGTAAGGTTTCATTTTTTTAATACACGTTTCAGAGCTAAATTATTGAAAAAAAATATAATGGATAATTTACACAATATTTCAATTTTGTATCTATTTATTGAGTTTATAAACAAACAATTTCATACAATTATTCATATATTCTTTTTGGCGAGGTTTAACGCACTCCGAAGGTGTAGCGAATATTGGTTTTCTGTCTTTTTTAGTTGATGGTCCATTACTTTTTTTTGCACCTTTCTTCTTGTCTAGTGACCGCATTCACTATCGTCTTTTCGTTTTGCAATAATTGTTGCTTCAGTAAGATGGTTTCTTCCAAAACCAAAAAAGTTTGGCAAAACTGTGGATTTATTCAGTTGAGAAAGTAAAATTTTGGTTGTTTGATTTGACATGATTTTAGTAATTAATTAAAATTTTCAAAATAATAAAAAATTTAATTCAATGAAGAAAATCTATGAGTACTTTCAATTTTATTTATATAATTAAAATGTATTTAATTTTATTTTATTATTTTGTCATCAATTCACTTTTTTATTTTAAAAGAAAGCGCTGTCCATAAATGTTTGCTTACATAATCCACACCTTTGAAAACTAGCACCTGCAATCTTTACTTCTTTCTTTTAGAATAATGTCAATACAAAAGAAATAGTAAAAACAAATATATTTATAAATAGTATGTTGTTTCTTTATTTTGTTGATTTTAATATTTATTTTACAGCTAAGCAGAAGGAGAAATCCGAGAAACGGATGGCTATTAATTAAATCCTGCAAGAAATAGCCGTTATTGTTTCTCCCTGTTCATTTTTTTCTGTTAAATTTTATGTTTTTTACATTTAAAATACTAAAAACAACCTAGTTACTTTTCGAACACATTTTGAAAACCTGATGATGAATTCTACATGAAAAAGACTTCTCTACTTGCCCGAAAAACAAGTAAAAAAGGCGTATTTTCGGAAACGTCTAAAAAAATACTTTGAGGATCTTTAGATCATTGCGAAAGTATTTTTAAAAGATTCGCCACAAATTTTCGCTTAAAATGAGCCACCGCTCGACTTGCAACGGCCATGGAAACATTTTTCAAATACGTTTTTTGTGGAAAACTTCTTAAAAAGTACTTTGGGGATCTTTAGATCATTGCGAAAGTATTTTTAAAAGATGCGCCACACTTTTCCGCTTAAAATGAGCATACACACGAGTTGCTACGGCCACGGGAACATTTTTTAAAATTAAAAAAACAAAAAAAATGTTTGCTTCTTTGACTTCTGCTCGCCTGGTAGGAATTTCTGAAATTTCTACGGTGAAATTTATTTTTTCACAAAAACATTTATATGGTTTCTCGAAAAAAAATTTTGCGAGGAGCTTCGCAGGATTAAGCTTCTTTAAAAAATAAGGACATGCGC
>JANSTW010043316.1:0-13953 GCA_027564275.1 Diadocidia ferruginosa
ATCTTATAAATTAGACCTAAAATGCAATAAAATTAAAATTATAAAAAAACATGAACAAAAACAAATAAGAATAAATTTATTTACGGTGAGACGAACAAGGATACTCATAAAACAATTCCTATATACAACAAACTTTAACATATACAAACTAATTTGCATAAATTAATGATTTTAATTTGTTATTTTTGTAAATTTTTTAATTTAAAATGTTGAAGTCGTTTTTTTGAATTGAGTTATTGCCGTAGTCTTACACATTTTATAAATTATTTTTTATACGCGCGTATAATAAAGTAGTTTGGTTAATTTTTTTGTTCGTGTTTTATTGATCCTACAATAAATTAACGTGTTTTTTGTCTTGTAGATTATTCTGCTGTTTTTTTTTTGTTTTTAAATATTTCCTAGAACACTGTTTTGGAGTGACTTTTCGGTTTTGTTAATTTAATTTATATTAATGTTGGGCAATTTTTTTCTTTAAATTATTTATTATATTGTTTGATCAAGTTATGTTTTGTAATAAAAAAAAAGTAATACTAATCTCTGTGTTTCTGCATTTTAATTTTGAAAAAAATATGAAGACATTTATTATTTTAAGAAATCGTATGAATTTCTGGGAATTTTTACTAAAGTAAACTATAATTACATGGATTTTAAAAAAGAACATTTTGAAATTTTGGAAAATATGTACCAGACAATTGTTGTTGCAAATTTTTGTTTTTAATGTGAAACTGGATCATTCCCGATCCTAATACAAAAATTAGATTCAGTAGATAGGTCCAACATTTAGTTTGTCCCGTAGTCAGTCAGATGCCTAAAAATAATAATAATTTTCTCAGCATTGTTCGTCACAAAATATTTTTTTTTAGAAATCCAAAAAAATTTATTTTTTATATGACGATTTTTTCAAACTATGCGTCACATAAAATACAGAAACATCTGTATATGGGCGTCACACTTAATTAACATATTTTTAATCTTTGGAGTGGCTGAGCAATTACACTGACAGTTAGATGATAACATATCATGAGTTTCTGTAGTGGCACCCACAAGCCGCTATGACAACGATTTTTTTTTTAATTTAAAAGTGTAAGAAACCCTATGCAAATTGCCAAAAAAATCCGAAAAATCGTTTCATCTTTTTAAAAATACTTTGCGGATCTTAATAGATCATTGCGAAGGTATTTTAGCACTACTTCAGGTTAAAAACTTTAAAATTTCCTAGGCAAATTGACAAAAAAATCTATCAAATACTCAAAAAATACTTTCGGTATCTTTAGATCATTGAAAAAGTGTTTTTAAAAGATGCGCACTGTTTTTCCTCTAAAAATAAGCCCAACTACAAGGCGCTAGGACAATGAGAACATTTTTAAATTTTTGATTCACTTTCTAATTCATTCTGCTCGCCTGTTATTTTTTGTTAAAATTGGAAAGCAATTTACCTAAATTTTTATTTAAACATTCGTTTGGTTTCTCAAAAAAAAAAAAATTGCGAGGAGCTTCGCAGCTTGAAGCTTTAATCCTAATCCTGTAGCTTAAAATATGCTCATTTGGGACATGCTCGTCGCAAAAATAATTTTTCGACAAGCCATACTAATGTTTAAGGGTTTTTTTTCGGGTAATTTTCTTAGCAATTTTCATAAAAAGTAACAGGCGAGCAGAATGCAGTAGAAACTAGGAAGTGAAACAAAAATAGTAATAAATAAAAATGTTCCCGTTTCCGCACAGCCTTGTGTTTGAGCTCATTTTAAAGGAAAAAACAGTGCACATCTTTTAAAAATACTTTTGCAAAGATCCAAAGATCTTCAAAGTTTGTTTTTGAGAAGTTTATAGGATTTTTCGTTTTTTTTTTCAATTTATTTTGGATTTATTCCACTTTTCACACCGGAAGTAGTGCCTCTGATCGAGCTAATTTCTTTTTGCATCAAAATAAGACTCTTGTAGCAAATTTTATTTGTGGTCTTTACTGATGAACGGAAATGAGTGCTAGAATAAAATAAAATACACATTGACCTGTGCGTGCGTATTAGTAAAAGTTCGCTATTTAAAAATATCACAATTTCCTCTACACCCAAAGTCTATTTACCTCAATAAAATTGCTATAAAATAATCAACTCGAAATGAACACAAAAAAACCTTTTTATTTATGCACAAGATAAAGTGACAATTGAATATAAAATCTACAATATCTTACCTACTTGCAAAGGCATCTTTATGTATATACAGATAAATGCATTCTTAAGCTTGTTCTACAACACTTGTAACATTTTTGTGCTAAATGATTATTTATGCAAATGAATAAAATTTATTATTCAAGAAGCTCTTGTTGCATATATATGCTCAGATTATTCAGCTGATGAAGCGTATGCGAAGCTCTGACTATAAAACATTATAGTTATTTGTCTTTATTCTTGATTTTTTTTTTCTAATTAGATGTTAAAATGCTGCGTGTTACTATGTTGCAACTGTATACAGAATTTACTAGTTTTTTTTTATTTCGGACTTTATAAAATAATCATTAACTGTGCAGCATCACATCTATAATACGTAGTTTGTTTATTATTATAATAATTATGGTACACAAGGTCTAGCCAAATCTCAAACATTTGGAATATTTTCAATCAGTTTGTAATAATTTCGCGACATTGATAAATTTTTGTCTGAATAAAATGCGGATAAATTACGTGCAATTAATTTTTAGTATCACCAATGTATTTATTATTTATCTAATTTAAGTAGTAATATTGCACTTGGGGATGTTGGATATATCGATATATATCGATGTTTTCTTATTTTCGATATATCGATCATTTTAATTTCAAAATTTTGTATAAGGGATATCGATATTTTTATTCGATATTATCGTTTTTTAATCATTATTTTGTTGCATAGTTAAATAATCATAATAAATAATCAGGACACGATCTTTACTCCGAAGCTAGGGAGCATAGCGTCCAATTTTACCCTTTTTTCAATCTGATAACATGGTTTTCATTGACAGCCTTATCAAAGATGGAGTGTCACTGTCAGCAATAACTCACACTAGCCATATTTTTTGGTATTCTATGGCGTCACTTCCAAACCACTGGAATCGCTTTTGAATAACACCTGCAAATGAAAGGTGATAGCCCAGATGTGAAAATTTTTTGACTACCGAGCCTCGAACCAACAACCTTTTTTTGCTTTTCGATATTCGTTATATCGAAGAATAGCGATATTTTTCAAATAACGAACCGCCCTAGTAATTACAATATAATATGACATAGAAAATCTCTATGTAAAGATATAGAAACAGAAAAAAATCCAACTTCACTTTGTATCGCCAAAAATGTTCAACTTTTTCTCCAAACAAAAGCCACATAAAACCATATTATAAATAAAATTTAATACCAAAAAAAGAAAACTCCATTTTATCATAAACCTGGTATTTTCCGAAATATATGTAAACACTTTTTTTTTGCAACAACTGACAGAAAAAACCCAAAATAAAAACATTGTTTATAAATAAAATTTAAAGTGCAATTTTTTTTCGCGACATAAATGAAAAACTTACAAATAATTTTCATGAAAACATATAATATATAATATGAAAATGCGCATTATATATAGCTGCTGTGGAAAACACACATGTTTAATTATATTCATAAATTTCTTATTATTATTATGAAAAGGAAAATCGCGTATATACAATATAGAAATATGTGAAAAATCGTTTTTCTTTATTGCTTTGTAGTGTTTGTAGTTTATTGTATTTTTACAGCAGCACACATACAAGTACACGTCTATTGCACACCACCAAGTTGATGGAAAATTTAAAGATTATCGCTTTTCATTTTAAAACTATCACATACAGAAAATGAACAGCTGTGTGTGTTTTCAAAAGATTTTGCGTACTTTTAAAAAGCTTTCTTCGACGAAAAAAGCTTCGTATTCGTGTTAAAGAAAATATAAGAAAATCGGAAAATTTGCACAATACAAAAAAACACGACAAAAATCCCACACAGCGATTGCGTATTTTAAGCAAAATGCCAAAATCATCGTTTTTCATCTAATTTATGCTCCTCTCTCAATTTATGCTTTTCTATGTTTTATGTAATTTTATAAAATTTACTTCCAATGAGATTCTCTTTATATGCATACGAATAGAAATTGCATGGAATAATATATAGCTTTGTTGGTATATAATCCACTATATATAGCCACTTCACTGGTATATAAAACATAAAGAGGACTGGAATAGAGAAACAAAGTTAACATGTTAAAGAAAAACATGCAACATTATACTGTATGGTTTGGTGTATAATGTGTGTGGTGGAACTTGACTCATGTTTAAAATTTCTCAACTGTTTTAGTTTGTTTTCAGCCTCCGTTCGTTACGGGCTAAAGAACAAAATTGTTTGTTATAACGAAAAAATATATTAACGTCGCCGTGCATAAAAATAACAGAAACCGTACAAAGTTTGTGAAAAACATTTTTCTAAGTTTTTGTTTAGTTTTTCATTTTTCGGGAAAATTTACATGTATAAAAGTTATTTTAATAAAACATGTAAATATATCGATCGACACAAAGTCTCTATAGTTATACGAAACGATATATGGATTAAGATAATTTAGTCGAATTTTTCACTCTTAAAAGATAAATCGCGAGTCGGAAAAATAAAATTAAAGATTTTCTGGCGAGTTTTCCTCTAACATTACCAGTACTAGAGGTATATCACTATAGACTATCTTGTCGTCATTTTTCATTTTGTACATATTAACGTTAGAGAGATGTAAACATTTTCCTGAAAAGAAACCAACAAAAAAAACTCACTTAACTACACAGTAAAAAAGTGATTTATGTTTTGTTATCGTTAATGCGTAAGTGGAAAATCTTTTCGTTTTTTTTTTTTTGAAAAAAGAAAAGTTTGTTTTAAAAAAGAAATAAAATGAAAATTTTTATTGTGAAAAGAAAAGAAGAATAAATTGAGAAATTTATACTCAATAAATTATAGAAAAAAAGTTGTGTGGTGCATTTTAATAGCTTTTTAAAGCAATCAAATTATTTATTATTGTTGATGGTGTACTGTTGTTGTTGCTAAAAAGAAAAATTATGTGAAAAAAAATCTTTATATTTATAAAGAATTTTGCAAGGAAAAAAAACTCAAAAAGGATACCAGCACAAAAATCTTCTATATACACACATACAGTAAATTGGATTATTCATTTGCGAACAAAATATTTCTTTACTTTTAAAGTAAAAGAAAAATGGATTTTTTACTTTATAACGACGATACAAACGTGTATACGCGATAATCAACATTGCCTAAAGGATACACACACGCAATAAAACCGCTTACGAAAAATCTACTCGTACGAAATTCTGCCAAATTTAATTTAATACTTTTAAAAGGAACAATTTTCTCTTCAAGAATTTTCCCAAAAAAATGTATGTTGTTTATTTTGTTAAAAGGATATATTTTTTTTGTTCTTGTTATCACACATCATTACATTAAAAAAAATTTATGTTTTTCTAAAGTGTCGAAAAAATGTAAAAAAAATATTTTTCAACAAGGATTATGATATTGTTTATTCTATGCTCACCTGATTTTATAAAAAAAAACGAAATTTCGAAAATTGTTAATTTTAATTAAAAGATTTTTGCTGTGGCTTTTCCACTGTGATAAACTATACATACCTAAAAATCTATAATTATATATTCTGCCATCGTCATCATTGCACCGCATCAAACTATAATATATATCTGCATATAGTACCTCTCTTTAATTAAACTTTTCACAAAAAAGCGAAAAATCAAAGCTTCATTATAGTTAGAAGGGAATTGCAAAAGTAATTAGTGAAATTGAACTTGATATATTATTATATAGAGAGCTTTAGCTCTATACCATAGATTCATCCTACATAGTGTATGTGGCAGTGTGACATGGTGTAAAAAAAGTTCTTTTCTCTAGTTTTAAAAATTTATTTTTTTCTTTCCACTTTTCCCTGTCTCTCGGTGTTTTTTTTTTTGCTAATTTTAAATTAACGTAGTGACGGTGAATTTTGCATAGATTTTTTTTTATGTAATTCTCTATACACTTTATGATGAATTTCGTTTTTTTTATTTTTGTGAAAAAGAAAAAAGTTTGTGAGATTTAAAAAAAATATATTTTTTATATGTTTTCATATATTATATGTATAACATGTGATAAATTGGTTCATTTACAAACTTGACATTGAAATTAAATGAAGAGAAAAAAGATTTTTTTTTTCGAGTTATTCAATTCTTTTGTTCACTTGTGTGAATAAATCAAATTTATGTTTCATAATATATTGGATATGAACATGTATATAATTTTTTTCCAAATATTTTATTTAGAAATTGATTATCGTAAAAGTTTTGTTTTGAGAGTAAAAATGTTTCTATTTTTTATGCATCAGTGGCGATTGTAGAGGAATTTTTTCTTAGAGATAGCAGGAAAACTGTAAAACTAAACTAAATATTCCACTTGTTTAAAATATCATCCCTGGTATAGGGAAAGAAAACCTGATAGTAAATCACACAATTTATACATAATGAGGTTTTCCCCAAGCTTTTTTAGAAATTTAAAAAAATATTTTAAACTGTACGACCAATAAATCATAATAAATGAGAATATATAGAAAATGGCATTCCTTGTGGGAATCTCTATAAGATAATCAGATAGTAAATCAAACAATTTATACATAACGAGGTTTTCCCCAAGATTTTTTTAGTATATTCACAGAAGTCAAATTTAATTTCTTTATAAATTGTACGACGAATCGCCCATAATAAATGAGAATATAGAAAATGGCATTCCTTGTGGGGAAACTATATAGGCTGATACAAAATCATTCATAGAAATTAAATTTGATTTTTTTATTTTTAAACAAGAATTCTAAAGAAATTAAGGATTCATGTAGTGTTTAACAGATATTTGTGATATTACATAAAAATTATTGAAATCTGAAAATCACGGTGGAAATGGAGATAATTTGTGGAAAAACACAATAAATTTTGATAGAAAGTTTATTAGAATTCATGATAAATAAAAGGGAATTCCATTAAATTTCGTTTTTTTTATAGAGATAAAATATTTTTTGGCGAATTTTTCAATGTGATAAAAATATTTCTTGAGCTTACCTTAACGACTTCTATAGTCCGCTCGCTCCTGTTACATATACATATAGTATACTAGTATACTAGTCTGATATAAATAAAATATTCAAAAGTTTGTTGTTTTTCTTGTTATTTTTGGTTGTTTTGTGTCTTGTTTATGGATAAATAATTTAAACCGCATATAGGAAAATCTATTCAATGTACAAACATAGCCAAATTATAAATATATAAATATCCATGTTCAAGTCTCTACTCTATGCATGGCTTTATATAATATTTTATAGCTAAATAGCTAAACTATAACAGCTACATATATTCGAGAAGAAACAAAAAAGTTTTTGCCTAAATTATATTCAATTAAGGTCAATTTGAATTTATTTATAATACAAGAACTTTGGTTTTGTTTTGTTATTTAATGTATTTTTTTTTTCTTAGCTAGTTTTTATATAATAATATTGCTAAATATAATATGAATATTTGTATAAACTTTGAACTCGCTTGTGATATATAATAATAATAATAATAATAATTAATGTGTTTTGATATTGTCATTAATATTTATATAAATTAATATAGATAATGTTATTCATTCAAAAGAATATTGGAAAATTTGTGCAAAAAAGAAAATCGTGAAAGTAAAAGTTTCTTTTTTGGAAAAATTCGAAATAACTATTTAAATTCAGTTCTGAGAAAAATAAAAAAATATGAAAACTTAAATGATTTTATTTGAAAAAAGCTCAAAATTGTATGAGAAAATTCTAAGAAAAGTGTTCATAAATTGATAGTTCGGATTAGAAAATTTGTGCAAAAATAAATTCGTAAAAGTGAAAGTTTTTTTTGCAAAAACTCGAAATAACTATTGAAATTCAGTTCTGAGAAAAATTAAAAAAACAAATGTGAACATTTTAAATGAATTTTATTTGAAAAGCTCAAAATTGTATGTGAAAATTCCGAGAAAAGTTCATAAATTGATAGTTCTTATTGGAAAATTTGTGCAATAAAAAAATTCGTCAAAATGAAAGTTCTTTTTGGAAAAAATTCGAAATAACTGTTTAAATTCAGTTCTGAGAAAATTTAAGAAAAAAATTTACATTTAAATGATTTTATTTGAAAAGTTTAAAATTTTATGTGAAAAAAATTGTGAAATGCTGAGATTTTTATTTGTAACTAACTATGCGTTTTCTCGCCGGTTCCTTTCAATTTTTTTTTTTAGAAAAATAAAGTTACAGTTAAAGTTACAAAAATATTTAATATTTAAAGAATTTTTCCTTACTGTAGGATTAATCGTGATATTTAAAAAAAAAATAGTGGTTAACGTAAATTTCTCATTATAACAAGTTGACACTTTTCATTGTGAATTCTGTACGACTTTAAAAAAATATGTGTTTTCTTTTGCGATTTTTTGAGCACAAAGAGAGTTAACAAATTTTTTCCTTATTCGTGAGCTAGACACTAATTTTTTGAAAATTACAATTTTAATATTTAAAGTAAATTTCTAAGCATACAATTTTGAAATGTTGACAATGTACTTAATGTGATTTCTACGACTTAATAAAATAATTGTGGCTAATGAAAAATATTATTTTTCTCAAACTTCTTTTGGAAAACCCAAAAAAGTCATTTCGAATTATTGCCAAATATTAAGTTTTAAAAGTTAGATTAGCAGTAGAGAATTAGACTCAAATTTGTAAGTTCGAGCCTTACGTTGGGCGCCAAATGTAATGTCCTAATATTGGGTTAATACTGAAATACTTTATAAGTGAATCTTCAGGTGCGAGGCGATTGAATCAAATTCAATGTTTAATTTTGAAAAACGATTGAAAATCCAAGAACAAAATCTACTATATAATTTCTTAATAATAATTTTCGATCAATTTCAATCACCTCGACCCTGTATGGAAATAAAATAATAATATTATTATTAGTATAGTAAATCGTGACAAAAATTTATTAAAAAGATGATTTAAACAACTATAAAGTTTATAAGTTTTTTTTTAATATTCGAAAATTGTACAAACCGTTTTAGCTATAAACCTGTATACGAATTACTGACGATACTCCATCAATATAATCTTCAGTGAAAAGATATAGTATCTGGCTAGCTTAGTCACTGACACTCTTAATTTCAGAGTAGAGAGTTTGAGCCACACATTGAGTGCTAAATGTAAGGACCGTCAATTAAATAATATTTTATATCAAAACATAATACAACTGATGACACCTAATTGATAGAAACGATGGTATCTAGCTCAGACTGTACAGAGAATGAGACTCTAAATTTCAGATTCGCAGGTTTGAGCCAAATGTTAGGCGCCAATTTTAATTTCAATATCTTGTCACTGCATTAATATACAAGTGAAATAAATAATCTGCTACATAGAGTTAAATAATGCAAATATAATAAACAAAATATTCGTTCTAAGCAAAATGTTGGGCGCCAAATGTGATGTCCCTATTTTCGTTACCGCAGTAATTAGTTCAATATCTTAATATTACAACACCTTTCTTTGTTACAACGACACTTAATTGATAAAACAATAGTAGCTAGCTCAAACTGTACAGAATTTGAGAAGTTTTAATCTCAGAGTCGTAAGTTTGAGCGTCATGTTGGGCGCCAAATGTAATGTAATGTATTAATACTGAATTAATTTACAAGTGAAATAAATAAACTGCTATATAAAGAAAAATAATGAAAATATAATAAGCAAATTATTTATTTTAAATAAAATGTTGGGCGCCAAATGTGATGCCTTTATTTTGATACCGCAGTTATGGTTCAATATCTTAGTAATACAACACCTTTGTTTGTTACAACGACACTTAATTGATAGAAACGATGGTAGCTAGCTCAGTCCGTACAGAGCATGAGACTAATCTCAAAGTCGGAAGTTTAGCTACATGTTATGTAGTCTGCTTGTAAAATATTGCAAATAATAAACAAAATATTCATTTTAAGCAAAATGTTGGGCGCCAAATGTGATGTCCTGATCACCGTAGTTGGTTCAATATCCTAATATCTATATTTTATAATAAGGTATATGACCCTTATCATTGTATTTACTATAAAAAATATACAATAAATGCATCTTAAAAATTCTTTATGCGATATTTTTATATATATAAATAAAAACAAGTAACGTAAAAATTATCTGTATAAATATGTTCTAAAATTGATTATGTCCATGTGTAAAAAAAACGACAGAACTGATAAAAATCTATATTTTATTTTATATCGATTAAGGCAATAAATAAAATGTTAATAAAATTTATTTATTTAGAAATACAACAACTCTCATCGGGCACATTTCTCATACGTATATATAAATAAATCGTATTTGGTTATCTCATATAAGTTTATAAAACAGCCGATCATATTATATTCAGTATAAAGGAAAACCAGTTCTTCAGAAAACTAACCATATATTTATATCTTTTCCTTAAGAAAAGTTAGATTTGTGCGTTATGTTGCATTTATACAATATAATCATCATTATGTAATGTAAGCTTGACATATGACTATTATTTTATAGACCATATATGAAAAAAATTATTATTACAACAAAATCCATATGGTTATGATAGAGAAAAAGTTGCATCTCTAGCTATATTGTATATTTAGCTGCTATTACACGAAACAAACTATCATCTTTTAACTCTCAAGTCTTAATTCTTTATAGGTTTTTTTTTCTTAAAATTTTATAAATATTATTATACAACTTATATACAAGTATATAAGTTAATATTAAGTTTTTATTTGTACACGATATACAAGAATTCTGTATATATTCTGTTATATATAGCTGCGAAGAAATGATGTGAAACAAGAATAATATTATAAGACCACACAGACGGCAGCGTCTCTCAGTTTAGCCCTCTATAAGTCTATATAGTACTTACATATGATTTAGCATTAACAATTTTATGATATTTACTTTAAAATTGAAAATATCGTAATGATTTTGAAAAGGCTATATAATTACTTTGTTTTTTAAATTAAACATTTTCTTAAAGTTTTTACAATGTTTTTGGCATAAATTAAAGGGCTTTTTTATATTGAAAAATGATCGATATTTTTCGATATATCGATGATGTTTTAAAAAATTGATTTAATTGTTGAAAATCTTTGATAAAATATCGAAAACAAAGTACAAAAACGATATTATTGAAAAAAATCGATATAGAAATTGAGGATGAATATCAAAATTTATAAATCGATATTAGAAAAAAAATTGATCAAGAATTGATTTTTGGATGGAAAATGAATTAGAATTTAATTTTATATTGAAAAATAATCGATAGTTTTCGATATATCTATGATATTTCAAGAAATAAATTTTATTATTGAAAATAATATAGAAAACATAAATATAAAAACGATATTATTAAAAACTATCGATATAGAAATTAAAGAAAAATATCAAAATTTAAATTTTGATTCGAAAAATAAATTTTTATATCGAAAATAAAGAAATAATTAGCAAAATATCGAAAAGAAACCATAAAAACGATATTATTTATAATATATCAGAAATATTATATCGATATAGAAGTTAAAAAAATCTATCGATATACAAGTATTAGAAAAATATCGATATTTTTCGATATATCGATGATTTTTTAAAGCAATAACAAATTTATTCTTGGATCTAAAAATTAAGTACTAATTCGAGAACAAACAATAAAAAAGACATTTTTAATAATATCACCGAAAAATTATAATATAAATTTAAGAAAAAAAGTTAAATATCGCTATATCGATATTAGCAAAATCGTCGATATTTTTGTTATACCTATGTATACCGATGAGTTTTCAAAGCTACAAAAAAAAAGATTTTTTGATCAAAAATAAAAAACTATTTATAAAAATATCGATAGAAATCAAAGAAATATATCGAAATTTAAATGTCGATATATCGATATTATAAAACTATCGACAAATCAAAAAAACCTAGGTAATAATGTTTTAAGAAAAAAAAGTCTTTTATTTATATCAGTCAAAAATTTTAGGCAATAAATTAATAACAATCAATAAAAATATGGTTTATTTTGTGTCAATGTATCCATATGGTGTGTATGATTTGTATAAGCTGTGTAATCTTCGCCTTGGTTTTCAAAGTATATAATATCTTTTGGTCCTACTGTTTTTTTTATATAAATAAGATTTCTTTAGAAATATTTTTTTATTTACCAGAAACATAATCATATAACATTTGTTTAAGGTTCAAATGAAATAATTAGAATAATTTAACTATAAAAAACTACGTTTCATTCAAAAAAATTTACAATTATTTAATACCCCCAGTGCCATCTATGTGAAAAAATTACACGCGTATATAGAATATTTCTATACAAAATTGCAACCCCAAAATTTACTCAATCTATATAATATCAGCTCTTATATACCCCCGAAATTTGTTTATTTAAATATATAATATATTATAGATTTTCTATATCCTGTATAGTATATACTATATATATGTATATAATAATTTTCATCCCCCTCATTATTGTGTATAAATTCTTTTTTCTTTTTTTTTATTATTTATACTTAAAAAACGACGTTCTATGAATGGGCACATATATACAATATATTATAATGTTCGAATTTATATACAGAAAAATTTGGCAGCAAAAAAGAAATATTTCAGCCCGATTTTGATGGTTCAAGGGATGATGGATTTTTTCTTTTCTTTTTTTCGTATATATATATATATATAACGTGTATATTTGGGGATGATGATGATGTTTTTTTATTCGGGCTAAGAGAATTTAGAGATTTAATTACATTGTTGTGGAGGAGATGAAGAAAAAAAACCGAAAAAGAAGCTGAAATTTGCGTATGCCGAGAAATAAAACCATAATTTTCAATGAATTTATTTGATTTTGCTTTTAAATATTAATCAACGTATCTTATAATGTGTGTGTGGCCTATGCTAATATCATTATTTGATGAATTTTTCTTAAAAAATGTGTATTATGTTGTTGTTTTTTTGTTTTAAATTGCTCTCTGTTCATTACGTGATTTATTTATTTATTATGAATTATTCATTTATATATGGCAGGGTTTTTTGGCGCAGATTGAAATGCGATATTCTAAAAAAAAGTTGTTTCATTAAAATTTGAGAATTATACTTATCCATATAATATAGCCACTTAGTAATTGAGTTTAGTTGAATTTTTTAATAATTTGCGATAATGAGATTTGAGTTGCGTTGTTTTGTTATTTATTAAAAAAAA
Source organism: Diadocidia ferruginosa (assembly GCA_027564275.1). Lineage (NCBI taxonomy): Eukaryota > Metazoa > Arthropoda > Insecta > Diptera > Diadocidiidae > Diadocidia > Diadocidia ferruginosa. The sequence goes on from JANSTW010043316.1 coordinate 13,352, forward strand.
AAATTTAAAAAAACAACAAGTGCGGAATAATATGATTAACACTTAAAAAAGTTTTTCTTTTTCTTTTTTTGAATAAATTTTCATAATTTTACTGGTAAAATTATGAATAAATCTGGATTGATAAGAATATACAATCCGTTTATTGGGATTTTTTCTGTAATAAAAATAAATTTTTTAATATAAAAAAGACAAAGATTACTCAGAAAACACACAAATCAAACACACATAACACCAAACTTAAGGACATGTTTTAGAAACGAATTCTTGATCTACTCAAAAATAAAAAAAAAATCTGAAAACTGAAAGCTAAATTCAATCAATTACTATAGAATTTTAAAATAAAAAATAAAAAACCTTCTAAATTCAATTTTTTTTAATTTCTCATTTTTTATCAAAATATTAACAAAATATTCCTGTATCAAAATTATTAAAACTTAAGGACATGTTTCCGAAAGAATTTCGTGATTTACTCAAGGATTTAAATTATTTCTTAAAATTAAAAATTTAAATTTTTCAAAAAATGTTAAAAACTTTCTAAATTTTGGTTTTTTTGTTCAATTTTTTATTAAATTAAGAAAATGTTAAAAATTTATTAAAATTTA
>JANSTW010043327.1:0-13949 GCA_027564275.1 Diadocidia ferruginosa
ATTTAATATGACAATATACATTAATTTTTTTTTTAATAATTTCGAAGATCACTATAATTTGCGCATGATTGAGCAAACAGCTTTTGGATTTAAAATAATTCAATTTTAAATCTGTACGCGAACATATTTAACTCTCAATAAAAAAATCTATAAATGTGTTATCGCAATTTATCATTAACCCAGACGTACGTTCTGAACACGTTCTCTACACATTATGTATATAGATGAGAAAAAAGGGTAAATTACCCTTATAATATTAATAACAATTTAATATTTTATCATCATCAAATACAATAAAAATAAGATAGATCAACAACATTTTTTTAAATGTATTTTAACTTTACATCATAATTTCTATAAATAAATATAAATGGTGACATAACTGATATTTGCAATGTCCTTCGCTTATAATAATAACTATTATGTGATAATCCCTCATGCAACCGATATCACACATTTTTCATCCACCGTATCACAAATTAATATAATTTTCTATACAATTTCATGTCATATCTGTATATAGCCATATAGTGTTGAATAATAGAAAATTGTATAAATTGTGAGTCTGGAAAAATGTGTGGGTCTTATTTTGGATAAATATTTTATAAAAATTAAATAAAGCCATAGTGATTATTATTATTGGATGTATTATAACAATAATATAATTCTCGCTTAGCATAGAGTTGTTAAACCGTATATATACATAGAAACGAAGAATCCTAAATTTGTTTTTATATTTATTTTAAATATGTTTTGGCAAGCCTATATATAAGTATGTAGTGTATATACCTTCATATAATATTGTACTTGTATATATACTTTACAAATAAGTGAAGGGAAAAAATCACAAATGTGCGGTGGACGTGTTAAACACGATATGTTTGGGTGTTATAAATTTCATATATGCGCAATAATAAAAAAAACTACACCATAGACGGGACAGATGCTTTGATATTTATATACGAGATGCGATTGCGATATCTCTGGATATAATCGAAAAATTAATATTTATTGTTATATGTATATTGTATAATCCTTAATTTTAGGATATTTTTGCCATCATAGCTCGATAACAACAATTTAAAAAGCAAAATTTATTTCATAAAATGTAAATAATCAAGTGTGTTGTATATACAACATTTTAGATTTTATCCTAGAGTCAATTGCTATAGGCAGTATGATTCGTTCATTTTTATAAATCCTTGATTTTATTATTATTATCCTAAGATTTCTAATCCAATTTCCTATATTCTAAAAAAATCTGTCGTTTTTTCCATCAACATCGGTTGATTTTAAATTTGGAAAGAAATTTCTATGCTGTTCTGAACGTTAATTTTAAAATTAATAAATGAAAGTGTGCTTTATGTGTGCGTACAAATAAATCGTTAAAGAGCATATAAATATAGGCCCGTGTAACGGAAAACAATATTGAATAATAATCTCAACAGGTGCGCATATATAATATACACAAAAGATTTTCATCATTTTCATAGTAAAATACACAGCTCACGAATATGTTGTTACAATATATGAAAAAAACCAATAACGGTGACTTTTATATAATGAAAACCACAAATTATTTTTTTTCTTTTGAATTATTACTCTAAAAACACGTAAAATTGAATGAATTATCATAAATTTTGTTCCATATTGTAACGAAGTAGATACAAAATCAATGGTCAGGTTAAATAATCTAACTACCGGATATAAAAATAAATATAAAATATTTATAAATACAAATGTCAAGTACTGTCTCTTAAAAATAATTTGCTGCACATATTATTACATATATAGGGGTTGTATTGACTGTATGCGTTTCCGGTTCGAAAGTCAAACGGTCGCATGATATAACTTTTTTTTTAAACTCTGTAAACTTTTAGCTACTATCTTATATTGTTGTACAACATAATAAAAGAATTAAAAACGATTTTATTCTGCGATAGACAATATTATATTTTGAATTTAAATCACCCCTTTTTATGTATATAAATGTCATTATGCAATATATATAAAATACAATACATCACCACCGCCATACTATATTGTGTATGTTCTTTATTTGTAATCTCTTCTAGTCAATTAATTTAATAAAAAAATTAAATTAATTTTTTCAAAAAGGTTATACGAAGCTTAAATCAAATGTGGTGAAATAAATTATTTTCAATATTTGATAAGATTAAAGCAGAATATAAAGCAATCGAAAGAATTTAATCGGATTTTATGTATAAAAAAACAGCAGAGTTAATAAATGTATCTAAAAAAAATTTATCATTTTTTATTAAGTCTAATTTAAATTCTTTTATTTAGGTAATATTGAGTTTTGTTTATTAAACAATAAAATGATCCTATACACATATGGTGAAGTGTGAAAAGTCACGGATAAAATTTTCAAAGGAGCTCGAACATTATTTAAATTAATTTTAAAACTATACTTTTGTTAAATTGAAAAAAGTAAAACAAAACTATTGTCAATATAAATTAAATTAAAAATATGTGCTGACCTTAAAGAGTTAATAATTAACACCTATGGAGACATAATTTAAAAATTATTTCAAAGAAAAAGTAGGAAACATGAGCCTATATATGAAAAAGATCGAGTTTTTTTAATTCTAATTTGTATAAACTTGTAATACAAATTAAAGCTCTTGAGTAATGAGCATATATAAGACGATTTCTTCCAGTCGCACACTCGCCTGGAAAATATTATTTGTTGAAAAGAAAGAATTGTCATCGACCGTATTTATTTTGAAAACTTGAAATTATTTTTTGAATTGTTTTGATAAGATTTCTTTTTTATTAATAAAGTTAATTTAAATTTAATCGCATAATCAAAATATTTAAACAATTTAATTTTAATTTATTTTTCATGTTCTTAAAACCAGTTCGCATGTGAGAAGCTAATCCATCGAAAAAGCCAGAGGCGTTTATGCTCACAAATTATTATAACTCAATTCAAACAATAACAAAAAAATATTTGTTGACTTGATTATTTGATTACAAAAAAGTTGTTATTTTAAAAAGGGTAAAATCATCCTCTATATGGTTCCACAGTATTGTACGTCTATCTATATCGATGTAAAAAATGTAAAAAACAGAATTCAATTTCATAATAAATGAATTGGCCACACTTTTGTCTATCGAAGTTTGGGATGATGTATATATATACAATAACAATAAAAGGATTCAAAATGATCCCTTAAATGATATGATTCTGCGTGCAAACATACGCCACATATGCCTTTTACAAAACAATTAATTTAAAATCTATGCGTATATATGATGAAACATATTATTTTATGTGCGCGATGCGGCATCACCCCTTGCATCCCTATATATAATATAATGGTAATTGTATTATTTTAAGATTCACAAATATTATATTATCGGGAATATATATACATTGTGTAATATTAGTTTTGTGTTATAATAAAATTAGGGGTGCGATAGTTATGATATATAATTTGGTGAATGATGATGTCAAAATTATGCCACTGGCATATATAGGATTTTAAAATGATACACCGAGAAGCTTTCTCGCCCATCATATATACTGCAATATAAATTACAGGGTAAAATTTTGTATATGTCCCTATATAGAAGAATGAAATTAATGTGATAAATTGAGCGGGATGAATGAGGGATGTTTTTTTTTTGTAATTGTATGACACTATTTACGGTTTTTATAGAGACATCAAAAAACATTTAAGTAATTTTTTTTAAATTTTTTCCTTATCGTGTTTAAAAAATTTGACATTAACAACAAAATTTCATGGTGAAATTGTTTTAATGTTAATAAATCTACCCCGAGAAATTTTAAATTTCTGTTTGTTTTTTTCGAAAATCAGTAATAACAATTAGATGACATGAAATAACACTGAAGAAATTTAGGCTCAAAGCTATAATAGAAATAACACCCGATGAATTAACGCCCGAAAGAAAGAAAAAATACTAAAATAAAATAGTACAATACAAGCCTTAATTTTGGTTAAAATTGTCAAATTGTCGGAACCCATTTTTTACGTTTTATGATGCCCTGATTCAGAAAAACTAAAAATAAAAAATGTTCTTCCGTCCGTCCGTCCGTCAGCAAAATATCAGACACAAGAAAGTTTTACACAAGTCGAGTGATTTGCCAAATTTATAGTGAGTGTGAATGTGTCATTTGTGGTTCCATATTTTGAAATTGCATTTGGAGTCTCTAGGTCAAATATGAAGAAGGCTCCCATACGATTTTTTCTTCTAAAAATGACCGAACAATATCAGCATATAAAGAAAGTGTTTTACCAGTGGCGGGATTTGGCCAAATTTTAAGGGGGTGGGTTTTAGGAGATTTTTAGTTCTGGGATTGCATTTGGAGTCTCTAGGTCAAAGATGAAAGGGGACTCCCATACGATTTTTTTCTTCTAAAAATGTCCGATAAATATGAGCATATTGAGAAAGTTTTTTACCAGTGGTCTGATTTGGCAAATTTTTAGTAAGAAAGCGTTATTAGTGGACTTAAACTATGGGATGATTGCAATTGAGATCTGTGGTTCGTTTCTGACGTCACGACTTAAGAGTGAGCGATAAATAATTTTTTTTATAGGGGGGAATTTGAGAATGATCATGAGAGGGTTTGAGGAGTTTGGTACACGTTAGTGTAAGAGTAGGTTTTAAGTATCCTTATATATCCTGGGATTCTACCTTGGGTCCTTGGGTTTCATATTTCATACTTAAAATTTTGGACCGCTAAAGCTATGGCTTCTATGGACACGTATACGTTGGACGTATACGTCTCCATAGAAGCCGTAGCTTTAGCCTATTCCAAAATTTTTAATTTGTTAACATTCACGGTCGAAAAAAAGTAAATAATAAATATTTTCATTTTTTTTTAATTTTCAAAAACAAAATAGCGGAAATTACGTCGAAAAAAAATAACTCCTAAAAAAATGTTTACCTAATATTAAAAAAGAATTAACCCCCGAAATAAATACCACCCAAATAAATGTTTTTATTCAAAAAGGAATTAGTACCCAAGGAATTACCAAAAAAATTAAAATTAAAAACTAACCTGTTTCTCTATCACTACGATCGTCCTGCATATGCGGACCATTACTAAATATATCTCTAAGTTGTAAAGGAACTTTTGGCGCCGCCACTAATTCTGTACCAGGTCTAATATCCGTTAATATTTCATACCAAACCTGAAAATTGAACGAAATCAAATAAAATAATATTTCTAAATTTCTTTAAAACTTACATAGCCAGCAACTAAAAAATTCTGTACATTTACTTCAATTGCTGAAAAATCGGTACGTATAGCTTTTAGCCATATGGCTGATTCGGACACCGGTTCCAACCAACCACGAATCGTTGATCCACCAAAAACCTAAAAATGTATATAAATAGGATAATTTTATTAACGTTTATAGTTTTAACGTTTCACGTAATATTGGTTGAAATATTGAATAAAAATGAAAGGCGACGCAGTGTAGGAAAATGTTGATAAACACAAGGGGCGCTATCTTCATTTGAGTGCTGGTAAATAAAAAGTAGAAAAAATGAACGTTTTTATGATTTTGAATGTTATGTTTTAACGTTTTTTGGAAGTTTTATATTAATCATATTATATTATAAGTATTTTTACATTATGCTACGAGCATATTTATTATTTATACCTTTTTGATGAATTTATTTTATAGGTAAAAATATATATGAAGGCAATGTTATACATACATAGTTTATATAACATAATTGCCTTTTTGTATATTAGACATGATAATATTGAATAATGTAAATAACATTCAATATCTTGCTTGAGTATAGAAAAGTAGATGTCCTTAAAATATATTATAGTAAAGGACTATATATTATATACTTAAAAATAATTAATTAGCTTCGCTGTCAATCGTACGCAATATTCTAAACTTGTCACACATTTAAACATCTCATTGTTTAGCCAAAAAATTAGTTCTTAGTTATCTTTCCTCCGCATCCACAAAAAATGCAAAATTTTGATTGTCACGATCACGTTTTTAAAAATAGCATACGCATATAACAGGTAAAACATATAATTCTTATCGCTTTTATGTGATCCATTTCAACATACTAAATCATATATAATATCACAATATTTTACTATTTTTGTGAAGAATGTAGAACATTTTTATCTTTTTTGTTTGCAACATATTAAAAGCAGAGGTGCGTTACATAAAACTATATCTTATATCTTAAAAACGTGTTAAATCTATTTATATGGATTTTCTTCAATATGTATATATGGTGTAGAATTTATAAACATGTTAACATTCTTTTATGAGATTTCTTTTCTATATATAAAAAATAAAAAATATTGTGTTATAAGATGATCTTATTGTTAATTTTAAATCGTCTGCATGTCCTCCTATATCCTGATCCTAGTCTTCTTCTTTAACAATATATATATACGAAACATTTCTTACATGTGTTTTTCAATTTTTATAGAAAATCAAAATTGTCAATATTTCGTTTATCACATTTTGTGAACAAAGTATATGTACCCATAGATGAATTGTCGTCGGTAATAAGGATAAGGGATTTAATTTTGTTTTTGTAAAAAAAAATGGAATATTCAATTTGGCCGAGTGAAAGCAAAATATAATAAAAATATAAATTTAAACTTAAGTTATTAGTTTGGTTGAGCGTGGTAAATGTTTCTTTTAGAACTTATTTTTTTGACTAAAACACCTCTTTATATAGTAGTAGAGAGACAACAAAAAATATAGATTAGATTTTTATTGTTGTCTGCTTGCATTATATAGCCAGAGGATTTTCGTGTCCTTTATAATAAAAATGTATATATACCAGCTCATCTATTTAAGAAATTCTTTAATAAATATATTTTGTATATGGATAAAGGATCTTATACGTGTTATAACATTTAAAAATCAAAAATAGATAAACAAAGGTTCTTATTTCTCGGGTATATATTTATTTTCGGAAATTGTATTTTTTTGTAATATTTTTTATCGAATTGTATCGAAAATATATTTTTTTTGTGAATTTAATTATTATTTAAATTAAATATAAAGGCATTGTAGAATGTAGATGACATTGTTTTTATGTTTAAATTTAAAATTGTATACAATTTTCCCGGTGTGTTTATTAAATTAAAATAAGTTTCCTTTAAAACACATAGTTAGTTTTAATCCTTTTCATCAGTTTTTATCATCTTTATACTTACATTTTGTATTATTAATCTTAAGATATTACACATAAAACTTTATGATTTGAATATTTAATAAAATTCTTTTATTTTGAAACCTTGAACGATTTTCAGAAATTACTTTAAAACCTGAATTGATTTTCCTACATACCTATATATATATATGCATTATGCATATCTTAACAAGTCAAATTCCTGTGAAAATTTCATAATTTTTTATTTTATTTTATTATTCAAAAAATTCAAAGTAAAGCATTAATTTCTTTTTATTTCCGATGCAATTTTATTTACAAATTCTATAAATTCAAAAAAATTTATTGGGATTTAATTTAAAAACTACAAGATTTTATCAAATTTTCCATGTACTTTCATGGACTGCAGGATTTTTTTTGCAAATTCTATATTATCATGTAATTTCATAAAATGTTATGAGTTAGACCTTTTATCATCTAAATTTGCCTCAACATTAAATTAAATCCAGATTTGTTAAAACAAAATATCGTAAGATAAGTAGATAACAAAAAACTTCAGCACATTTCATACTAATTGAAATTCTAGAAAATTTAAATTGGTGTAAAATTTTAAAAATTCAATAAAATTAGATCTCAAGAATTATTTAACATAAACGCCTTAATTTAATATAAATTTATTAATAATAATATAATATACAAAAAGGGATCCCCAAAAACGTATGTTATTTATTGTTCATAAGTAATTTAGCGCAGCTCGCACTGCATAAATGTTTTGTCATCGATTCTCAAAAGGGATGATCTATATATGTTATTCACATCAAAATATATATCATCAAATATTGTTCACATAAGTTATGCTATAAAACCTAAATAAATGTATTTTGTTTTTATTCTTTCTTTATTCGTTAATAGCCTGTAATAAAAATAATAGAAAAATAATAATATCTAATAATTTATAAGAAGGGTCAAGTACATTCTATAACGTGGAGTGCTGCGACTGACTTTATATATAAAATCATTATATTAATTTTGATGATTTATTGGCATGTCGCCCTTCTTAAAAAGGAATATAATATTTTGTTCAAAGGAAGATGTATAAAACATAAATTGTGTGATTTTAGATGTCACACTCTGGATATTATAGTTTTTTTTTCATCTAATTTATTGCTTTATCCTTTAAACATCCTATATATTTATAATTTAAGATTTAGAGCAATATGGTTATGTGGTAAATATTTTGTCTTTTTAAATAGATTTATAAAATCCATGAAATTAAAATATATGAAATAAAAATAAAATCGATGAGACACTATAAAAAAAAATTAAAATTAAAAGAAAACCCTAAACGTGCATTAAATTTAACAAAGCATTAAATTGAAAATTTGATTTTTCTAACAGAAAAACCAAATATTTTATCAACACAATCTTTTATATACAAGCATTTTATTGACAAAAAATTTAAATATTGAAAATTTAATTGTCTATGACAAATTAAATTTTTGTTCTTCATATTTTCGAATATATAGCTTTATATATATTTGTTTTAGAAAATATTTTTAAAGATGTGACAAAGATTTAACATTCACAATTTAATTTGTCTGCAGCAATAATAAAAGAAAATATTTATGTAATAGATTTGAGAAAATGAATTAATGTGAAATATTTGTTTTTGTAAAATTTATTTTATAGAATTTGTCTAATTTTAAAGTGATCTAAAATGAATCACGAATAATTTAACTTTTTTTAACCGGTATTTACAGCGGCATATTATGGTCTTCGGGGGCCATAAGCAAATCTAAAATTGGATGCTCTCTGACCAGGTTTCATTATTGTTTATTGTAAATTTAAAAATGAGATATAACTATAAATGTCAATAATATTCTTTTGCTAACCGAACATTTGTTTGATAACAAATATCTTAAAAAAGAAATGTTATAAATTGAGGACCTCCTTGGCCTTTGAATTTATATCATTCAAATATTTGATTGACTATTTAATAGAAATCTGTATTCTTTTCATCGGTATAACAAACAGAAAGATCATCATTATACATGTATTAAATTTAAATTGCCGCGAAGCGAATTTGTTTTACGTAAAATAGCGTAAAAAAATATATTTTGAAAGTTTGGGGGCCCTAGGATCTTGATTTTGTGTATGCATATTTTAACTAAAACGTTTCTTAAAATTGAAAATAAATGCATAATATTTGATAATTTGAGTCGGGGGCCCAAGGCATTGGCCTAAGTGGGTATTTTGTTAAATTTAAAACAAATAATTATTCTATGTTTCTAGTAATCTACATAATATTTATATTGTTTTCTATACAGAAGAATAATTTTAACTTTTTAAGGATTGAATTATGATCATCATTCAAACTAATTAATCAACAGAAATGACTCCTTGCCATCACTAATGCTAAGGAATTGGTTAAAGTGACATAAAATTAGGAATACCTAATGTTATCGTTCCAAATCTGAAAAAAAACAATGTCGCGTCTAGGAGTTGACAAGACAAGATAACAATTGTTAAGGTATACATTTTCTCTTAATTTTTTATGACTACCAAATAATTTGCAATCATTTTAAACGATTATTATCAACAAATCCTATACCCTTTCTATATAAATAAATAAATAATAACCAATTTTTCTGCGTTTATTTTTGCATTATTATATTGGTAGCATATTTTATTTTGAATATAAATAAAAATGTTGAATCTCTTATTAGGTGCGGTATATACGCATTCAAAATAAGGGTTGATTCTTTCATCATAAATAACAAAAATATTTTTATAGTAAAGTCAAATCACATTTGTGTTATAATAAATATTATATAGACTCTAAACTTATTTAAAACTGTTCTTTGTGTGCAGTAAAATAGGGAAAAAACACAAATTTTTAAAAGTCGTTTTTCCAAGTGACTGATTTGATGAGTATAATATATTCAACAAAAAAATTGTTTTGAAGAGTTGCAAAATGCCTATTCGCTTAAAAATTAATGTATATACGTATATACATTTATTAAATACTTAAATAGCTTCTTAAGTATATAGGTATAGTACATACACAAAATACAGAAACCTATTTGAATTTTAGAAATTATTTAAAAAAAAATTGTATCACGGTATAATAAAAATATCAGGTAAAATAGTGCACATCTATCATTTTTTTTCTGACGTCACAGGTGCTTGCTTTATTACAATAAATAAATAGATACCAAGTTTTTTTTTATTTCATAAGTCTAGTACCCGTAAGGTCATAAAATACAACCTGCTGTCAATATCGCCCAGGTAATCCTTTGAGAACATTACCAGAATAGGATATTTCTGAGGAGGCGGAAAACAATTTTTTGAAAATGTGGGAAAATTCTAGAAGTTTAGAAAGAAACCGCCCAAGGAGCTCTCTTCTTTAATTATGATAGGACCATATTTATTGAGATAGTATTGTTCAATTGATGGACATTTGTTGTCGCTATATGTGGATTTGTTTTAGAAGGGTGTTACAAAAAGGTGTAATCTTACAGAACTAGTAAACATGTTTTTCCAACACATTTACAATTTGATTCATAATTCTGCAAAATCCCGAGTATCCGAAAAGCAATACGAATTAATCGAAAAGAAAGCGAAAATGCATTTTAAGCATATTACAGGTATATATCTTATCTGGGGCGATAATTAGGCGAGTTAATTTCATTTCACTAAAAAAAAAATATTTTTTTTTTATTTATCGAAGAACTGGTTTATTTATTGCCAAATACATTCTGATCTGACTAAAGAACATTTAATATTGAACATTTTTAATAAGTTTTGTAATCAACATCTTATAATTTTCAGGTGAAACTGGCCGACGACCAATTTCAATACAAATTGAAAATTGTTATGAGTTACCATGTCACGTTTCCGCTGGTGATTTAATTAATTATCAAGTCCAATGGGCTGCATGTATGTTTTTTTTTTAAAGTTATTTGCACAAGTTAAAATTATATAATTATTTAAAAATCATTGCAGACGCTGATTCCAGTACATTAAATCACAGAATAATAGCTAAAGCTGAAGGAGTAACCGTTGAATTGCCCGTGCCTGTTAGAAATTTATGCGAAAGTTTGCTCTTTGGGACATGTCCAACTGTTAATCATCGTTCTTATGATGCAGGTGGTGTTATTAATGTTCAAACATCGTTACACGGTGGAGTTCCAGTAGAGCTTAATTACATTATTGAAAATGATGATGGAAATGAGGAAAATTTTATTTGTGCCAAAATTGATGTTGTTATTAATTAAATGAATTAAATTAAAAAATTAAAATTAAAGTAAAATTTATGAAGATGTTAATCGACTTTCTTGTTTTTACTTTTCATACAAATACAAAATAAGGTCGATTGTCGCGACCATTTTTTTTAGTCTAACTATAGGAAAAGTGAGAGGGGCTCCCATACCATTTTTTTTTGCAAAAGGAAGCGGCAACTCTTTTGATAAAAATTAGGAAAAGAAATACTGGTATTATTATATAAGAAAAATATAGAAAGTTTTACAAAATTAAACGGATTTGAACAAATTTTGATAGAGGTGAATTTTTACTGGTTCCATACTCCCAAAATAAAAAAACAGGAACGGATCATATTTGGGTTTCTTACTAAAAATAGTTAAAAAAAAAAATTAGCTAATAGAGAAGATTACACTACAGCGTATGGATGGTGGTGGCTCTTGGACCGATTTATCCATCGAAATCCGTTGATTTTAGTTTCTAGAAGAAATTCTCGCTCACTCTACCCTATTTTTAAATTAAATTTGGAAAATCCTACTCTTTGATGAGGGCTATTGTATCTTCATATCATTAATCACTACATAAACAATATTTTTAGGTACCACACATATTGATATAACTAGAGATTATCGATGTTTTAAATCGTGTTAAAATCGATAACAAGAACACTGGTCTACACACTTAATTATTTTCCAGATTTTTATTGATAATTTTTTGTGCCATTTTCAAATTTAAAAAACATATAATTTTTATGTATTTTTTTGAAATTTTGGTTTATTTTGGATATGATTTTTAAAAAATATTTCCCTTCATAATTTTTTTTAAATAATATGTATTTTTAAAATTTTTCATATTTTCAAAAGGACGCATTTCACTCATTGCAGACTATAAAATCTTAAAAACCGGAGCTGCCTCGAATTTTTTTTTGTCATTTACGTATATTCAGCGACTCAAAATTAAGCTAAATCAGTAGTATTACAACTACCCGAGAAAATTAAATTAAAAAATTTGCTACAGCAATAGAACTTTAAAAAAGGTATAAAATTTTTCGTTTTATACCTTTCTCCACTGTCAGAGGAGTTTCTAGTCCTTTCTGATGATGGAGTATGGCCAGAAACAGTAAAAAACTGTTTTTTGATAGCACAGCAATGCGCTAAGCACATGAGGTATGAACGTGGGTCGGTGGTCTACAAGTAGTATACTTAGTGCATTTTTATTGAAATAATAGATCCCGTGTCCGATTATTCAAGTTTTCAATATAAATTTCGGTCGATAAAATAATTTCTTTTTTCTTAAACAAATAATGTTTGCGCAGCACACAATAGCAGTAGCGAAGTAGCGATAACAATCCTTTGTCCCGATTTCATCGTATACACCCTTTAGTCCAGTACATTTTATTAACATGAACTCCAAAAACCGAAAATATATGTACAGTCCACTGTCCAGTCAATATGTATTTCTGGCTTGCAAATCATCCGGGAGAGTTGATTTTTTTATAGATTTACCTATAACTTTTTAATAATAACTTTAATGATCAAATTCATAAAAAGGAATATTAGAAGTTGTGTTGAACCACATAATCCAAGATTTTGGGGCCGACGGCGCGACAGACCTTTTGCAAGCAAAAACTTTTTTTTTGTCTCTATTATCTAGGCTATTAACTTTTGCAATATTTTTGTTTTTCGTGTATTTATTAGATGTTTTCTTTTTGTATAAAAAAGCATTGCCACAACATGATCCAATTATAAACGGCTTGGCTCCCAGTTACACAATAGGTGATTTTCTTACAGCTAATTGCACATCAGATAGATCGAATCCAGCAGCTGTATTATCTTGGTATATTGGTGAAGAAAAGGTATGAAAAATTATATATTATATTAGGTATTATGTATAAATGTATTTATATAAGATAAGAATAAATTAAATTGGTATTAATTTATTCGATTTTTCGGAATAATATAATATTATAAGTAGATATTATATAATCATTATAAATAGTCAGTACAGAGGCGTAGGGGGGGGGGCTCAGAAACAATCCCTTTCCCCTCTAAAAATTTCTTGCCCCCCCCCAAGACCTTTCAACTTCATACATTTCTACTAATTTGCCCCCGCTTTTGTAAAATTGAATACATTTATCGGACATTCAGTGATTCAAGACTATATATTATAAAAAAAATGTGACTGAACCTACGTCCTAATCTTCGAAGTGGCTGAGGAACTCTACTGACAGTTAAAAGTTATTTACGCATGAGCAAGCCATGTATGAAATCACCCGCCTTGTCTAAACGTCGCACAGTGGAACGAGTTGAACAAAAACACACGCATATTGTCTAAAACGGAATTATTATTTTTTTTTAATTTCTGTTGATGCACGAAGGTTTATAGAGCTTAGAAAAGCCATAATTTTTAATTTTTGTTTTTTTTTCAGGTTATGGAGATCTTTTAGTTTAAGGTCAAAAATTTATACATATTTTTAGAATTAATCAAATTTTTGAAATTTTTTAATCATTTGTAGGCGAACAACAACTAATTAT
>JANSTW010043338.1:0-13947 GCA_027564275.1 Diadocidia ferruginosa
TTTTTAAACTTTTTTAAAACCCCACCATTTTAAACACCGAGTATTTCAGTCCGGAGCGCAGCAACGCACGCCGGGTACCAGCTAGTACGTAATAAAGCTCAGTGAGAATCGCGTGCCATTTTTACAGGAAAAAAAACAAACAAAAACACAAACTAGAAATAAATTGATAAATAAATGGGGTGGTCGTATAAATAATACGCTTATAAATATTATTTATTCTTCAATTTCTTATAGTTAAAATAAATATAAATTGTTTATCAATTGAATTTCTATCTCGAGTATATGTATAAACTTGCGGTATGCGCATATAAATAAATGAATAAACTTTATACGAGACAAGTTATACATAATATTATGTAATATTATTATAAAATACGTAAAAACGATTTTAATAAAATCATTTAAATATTTGATTTTATATATATTCATATTTTTTTCTTGTATATGTAAAATATTTAAATTTATTCCAATATATATGTAATAAATGATTCATTAAATTTATTTTATATAAATGAACAATATATAATATAATGACCTGGTAAATAAAAGATAAGCTTTTTTTTAATTTAGAGGAAGTGAATTATTTCGTATTATTATTTTTTTGGATTTGAGAAAAGGTTCGTTGCTCTGTTGAAGTCTTTCGTATCTATAATAAATAATAATGTATAATTGATGAATTTTTTTATATTATGATTTATATTTGTTTTGTAAGTATATAGGGACACTTAATATCCTATAGTCTATAATTTTATCGACGATCTTATATCCGACCTATATGAAATAAAACATTCAATAAGAGCTAATAATTCAAATTATTTTTGTTTAAATTATTATTAAATTATTCCGAAATAAATTGAATTATTTTTTGCCAAACTGTATATAATTTTTCAGTTTTTTATATGCAACAATCAATACTGTCAACAACTTCAAAATTAATATTATTTAACAATGTCACAAAGATCACACATTACCGCGCGCAGTTAAATAAATAATTGTGATTTATATGCGACTTAATAATAATTTTTTTTAAATGTATTAATCATTTTCAGGCATACATAATACTTCTTCATTATATCTGTTTATTAATTATTGTCTTTATTTCTTTTTTTAAATTCCACAGCCATAGAGTCTTTCAAAGTGACATTATAATGTAATATTTATTCATAAAACTGTGTTAATAGCTTTGTCAATAAAAATGCAGCTATATAACATATAATAATAGCTGTACATTGTTTGGTTAAATAATTTAAAAAAAAAAATGCATAACCAACCTTAAAAAAACGTTTTAAAAATATAACGTCAAGCTTTAATATAGAAAAAAACACGACAATTCAATGTCAAGTTAAAAATAAAAATTAATAATTTATATTTTTCTGTTATTGCATACGACATTTTTATTGAAATTATGAGAAGAGGTATTTTAAATTTAAATAAATTTCAATTTGTATATGACAAAATAAAACAAATTTGTCTTTTTTTCAGTTAATTAAATGATATTGTTTTCATCAAAATACTGAGAATGCTATACTTAAGAGATATTTGAGAATTTTGATTAATTTTAAGAAATCTCAATCTAAAGTCTAGAATTGTTTACCGAATTTTCACGTGATTTTTCAATAATCATGATATTAAATAGAATGTCGTTAGATGCAAACAATCACATTGATAATGCTATAAAATTTTGATAATTTTGTTCCTCAAAATCTATTGATTTAATGAAACATTATATTGGAAATTATATAAATGTACCTTCTATAATTACGAATTATTTTTTATTGATTATATTATTTGTTTGTATATATGAAAAGTTTACAAGCAGAATTAGCTTTCGTTTACTTGTATCCACATTTCAAGATCGTCGTCCTTCATCAGTGCCTGCGAAATATATTATTATTGCATACAAACCTATATAGAAAGTGCTATACTTTTTGATTTTTTAATATATCTACTTTATTGGGTGAATCTTTAAATTTTGATGCACGCAACTTTTTACACTACTCCACAAGAGTTTTGTGATCCGCATGCCACTAATTTTTTCTAATGTAGACGTGCCAGAAAATCACAAAAATGAAAAAAAAATTCTATGGATAAAGATATATTATGGTCCAAATTAGTTTTTGTCAGAGTTAGCTTCACATATTAGACCATTTCTCGAAATAGAAATGAACGATGTCGGTAAATTGGACTTTAAAATATAGGTTAATAAATTTACTGCACATTTTGTGAAACAAGTTTGGTGATCTGGTCAACTGTTTCGGCACTATTGATATAAATATGAAAAAAATAAATTGAAAACGGCAAAGATTGTCCAGTTTATCAATTTGTGCATGTAGACAGGACTTTTAAAAACAAAATAAAATTATGTTGAAAAAAATCCATGGATAAACCACGAAGTAATTACCGATTTTATAAACGTCAAAAATTTCAGATTTTTACTTATCTTTATATTTTTTGCTTTTATTTTTATATTCACATTTTTAAATAACAATTTAAGGATGAACTGCAAGTGCACTATAATGAATAGCTATGGTCTACCAATGAATAAAAATATGATTACTTTAAGAAAAAACCACATATATTATTCATTTTGCGCCACCCTGTATAATTTAAATTTAAAATATAAACTAATAAAATATAATTTATTACAACAATTGATCATCAAATAGTTTCATAAGAAATATATTGCAGTCTCGCTGCTATTGACCATATTTGATAAACTTGTGTAATAAAATATTGTTGAGTCTATTTATAAATTATAAGAAATTAGATATTATAATTCCGACGTTGCCACCACCTTTATGAGGCATATTGTTAATCAAAAATAAATACATAAAATTCTAAATTTATAAATTTATTTACACCAAAAGAAAAATTGTCAACAAAGTGCCGCAACGGCCAAACCATATTTATAATACGAAAATGTAATTTATTAATGAGTCATCCACCTACTATACTAGCAAATAATAATAAACAAACTTTACTAATAAATCACACAGTTTTACGGCATTTCTCGTTATAAAGATAAAATAAATGCTATACATCGCGCGTAATATCATACCTATTTTATATTAAGGCATGTTTATCAATCATAAAATCATAAATTTTTATTACACATTGTGTTTGTGACACAATTTCCTTAATAAAATATGCAATAGTGAAAGAAAAATTCTCAATATTATTTAAACTATATATATATAACTAGATATATACAGGGTGTTTCATGTTGCGATATATATAAACCAATAAATTTTTCAAAATATTACTTTTACTTTTATCAATTAAAAGTATAGCATGACATAACGCCCAAAGGCAAGTTTATTCTTAATTTTAAAACCATAATAACGCCCAACGACATAACACAAGCATATTGACGTCTAATAATCGTAATTGAAAACCGACATTACGTTTGGTCGTAACGTGACAAAAAAAATAATATTTTTATTACTTTTCTTAAAACTGCCATCTAAATTGTTTTTATTTATTATTTTAGAAAATTTTAGTGTTAGGTCCGGTTGGGTGTACAATATCTTGGGTCTTATATCTTTGGACGTTTGGTTTAGAAATATAAGAAAAATCCGTAATGCTTTGTTTTCAGACGTTATGTCACGAAATTAAATATATTTTTGCCTACACATTTACATTCGGAAATAGTCAGCGCAGATTTAGAGCGACACCCTGTACATTAAGTATATATTAACAATTATGTATATATACAGATAGATATTGGCTATATAATATATAGGATTAGGTGAGGCAAATGATGTTTTTTTAATTAAACAAATATTTTATTTCTATAGAATCACAATAATAATTTTATATCATGTTAACACGATTTCTATAACTACTAGACCTTCTACGTTATCATATATTATAGTATAATGAATAATGATCCAACCAGGTCCAGGCATAAATTGGAACAAGGACATTTTCAAAATTTAAATAGTTAAAATTCTGGCCGTCAAAATAAAATAAAATAGAAAAAAGTGGATAATTTCGACAATGGTTCACATTTCGAGATACTATTATGGCCAATTTCGACTCAATTTTCCTAAACCGAAATTTTTTGTATTTTAACCTATATATTTCGGTATACGATTGTATTGGCATAAGATCTAAGTTACAAATGCACATGACTGCAATAATGAAAGTAGTAAGATAATAAACCCGATTAGCTTCAGTGAACCGTATATTAATAATATTGACAATAAACTCTTATATTGCCACTTCTGCTTGCAAATTATCTACAATCCATATCATTTTACTATTAATAAACACACAAGTGGTAAATGTATAATAATAAACAGGATAACCAATTCATTATTTTGCCTCATCGTGTGCGCACGAAGCGTGAATATTTTGCAAAAAATCAAGCACGGGAATAAATTGTTACCATTGCCACATGATATGTGGAATTTATTTATCTTTATATTGACTTCTATTCAAAAAAATAAGAAATCCAACAAAATAGACCTTTAAATGAGATCGTCATTTTATCTATACAATTTGTTGTTTTACGTAATTTTCTTTTCTTTAATCCCGCTCTTTTTTGCGTGTGAGAGATACTTGTTTCAAGAGAGCCAAATTCCTGATATTCAATACCAAAAAATACGAGCACACTATCCCTTCAAATTTTAAGATCGTATCTCATCTATTTCTTTGTCAACTTAATTTTCTCCTTATTTATGTTTGATGTTTTTTGTATGGGAGCTACCCGTTTCTTGGAATCAGAATTCTGTATATTCAATAGAAAGCAATGAAAATAACATGAATGTTCTATTTTAGTTCAGTTCAATAATATCTAAAATCAATGTAAATTGTTATAGTTTTTTTAATTTAAACGGCCATATTAGATATTATACAGAAAACTTAATGATCGTATCTTATCTAGAACTTTCTATTTCTTTATGTATTTTGTGGACGGACGGACGGACAAGTCTTTTTTTCCTTATAAGAACGGAAGCACATATCATACATGCCAAATTCATTCAATAATCGTCCCTATATGGTGTACTTCACATAGATTGCACAATAATAAAAAGACATTTATGTTTTCCGCAAAATATAATTTTATATGCATAAAAACAACATTATTGTAAAGTATAACACATAAATTTGAGATGGATATTGGCGGCAATTTATTTTAGCGCATATATATGAGGATTCGCGTTTTATGTAAAATATTATGTAGACCAATGTTTTGATATGATACACGCGGAACAGTACATATTACAGACTATAGAAGTTCTTTAATTTATGCGCAGTAATTAATAAGTAGTTTTACATATATTGTCATACATATGAATTTATGTAATGGGATCACGCATATACAATTTTATGACAAATGCGCATAACATCGCGATAAAATTATGTTAAAAGGAAGCTTCTTGTGTACTGGCAAAAAAGAATCTATATTAAAGAGTCGATTTATTAACGATAACCTAAAACTCATCTACACCGAAATTTGTCAAAATTGGTTTCAAATCTTTTTATTAGAGAAAATTAGTTTTTTGACAAAAATTTGCCTCTATTTTTTTTAAATGCGTATATCAAGAAATGGCAACCATTTATATTATAATTATAATTAACACTCTTTAGCCCATATAAGGTAAATCAATGAGCTATTTCCATATTTCTAGACATATATGGAAGAAGCAAAAACTTATATTAATCCCGAAATCTGGCAGAGTCTGAGTCTGAGTCTGAGTCTGAGTCTGAGTCTGAGTCTGAGTCTGAGTCTGAGTCTGAGTGAGTCTGAGTCTGAGTCTGAGTGTAAGTCTGAGACAGCTAAAATACAGCTAAAAAAATTGCTGTATTTTAGATGTAAATTGTTGCTGTGACAACGTTTTCTCAGCAACAATTGACATCTAAAATACAGCAATATATGGGCGTTCACGGAATTTAGACTTTTTAGGTATTTTAACTCAGTGAGATATTATTGTGGAGAAAATATGAAATTTATGAGCTAAAATTGACGCGCAGCGAGTTTTTTTTGTTAAAATACAAAAAATAATCAGAAATAAAACGTCATATTTGTCAAAAATGAATATTAGCCAATACCGAAGGACTACATTTTCATACAAAATAATCTTGATTTGCATTTGGAGGGGTAAGGAGAACAAGCGGTCTCAAAGAAGTGAAATACTCCCGAAAGGAGTACGTCTGGCAACCCTAGGTATAAGCCACATACAGTTGGTGAAGTCCATATAGAAGAGTCAAAGTACAGCTATATAATAAATAAGGAGCCTATAACAAGGGGTGTAGTTTTAGTTGGTTTACGATTACGAACCCACATTTGCAATCTTGTAGCCAGTGTATGGAAGGTATTGGGTCAATTTCTTTGTGCTTTTGTGCTCTTTTGGAAGAAATTGAGCTTTTTGCTATATATATTATACAATATTACGTATACCAATAATATGCGATAAATTGTAAAAATATTAAAAAAATATGTTGAGGTGAAACATTAATATTAATGAATGAGGTTTACCTTAAAAAAATGTGATCTAATCACCAAGTATTCTATATGGGAGACTGCGTTTTATTCTATAATTGAAGAACAAACCTGCACATAATCAAGTCAAAACTAATATTATATACGACACAATGTGACAGAAAATTTAAAGACTTGCTGCTGGAATATTGGCTCCGGCATATAGCTCTTATGGTTATATTGTCAAAGAAAAACGCAAACAATGAGAACGCAATATGCTCATTGTATATATTCAGAAAATCAGAAGTATACACTCAGAGAAAAATCAATAAAACAAAACGTAAAGAAAATCTGAGTTGAAATGTTCTATGCATTTCCTTTATTAAATAAAAATATTTTCAGTAAATGGTTGACTAAAAAAAACTTCTATATTCTTGATCCTAAATTTTAAGCCTAAATTAAGTAATATTAAGTAATGTATCATTTTCATTTAATTTAATTAATTTATATGTAATATCAGTCCCGTTAACCTAAAAAAAATATTTAATTTTCACTCAAATTGCACACACAAAACCATCGTTCATAATTAATGGAAAATTGTATGAAATCGGTACATCAAAAAAAATGTGCCCTTATGATTTTTAAGTACACTTTACGTGCAATTTACGTATACATTTTGTATGTAATTTGTTTTTTTTTTTCATTATTGCATTCATTTCTGTGAGTGCGTCAGAACAGGATTTCTCTCCGTGCACTTTTTTTACTTTAAAGCGTGATATCACATTACCACAAATATAAATAGACAATTTCTTTTCTTTTATTTTTTATTTTAATTTATTTACCTTGCGATATTATACACATAATTTACGTCTATTTAGTTCTAAATATTCTTCTCTATAGATAGACAAAAATCAACATTTTCTTTATCTTTTTTAGCTGCCTAACATGTGACAAATTTCTTTCATTGTTTTGTAATTGATTTTGAGTGAATATACCGGAAACTTTAAAGAGAAAAAAATATTAAAATATTTCTTTTTCTATTCTTTCTTCGAAATAGACATTTTTTTTTGTTCTTTCTGAAATAATATGCCAAGTTTCTATTATAATTTATTGTTATTTAAAAGAAAAAAAATAATTATTTGTTTTTCAGCGCAGACTTATAATAATAATAAATAAATTTATAAAATAAACAGTTTTCGTGCGTGCCTCGTTTGTTAGTTTGGTTTTGTAGTAATTTATGATTTGAACAAATATTGTCACAAATTTAAAAGTTATGGATACAAAGTAAATAAATGCATATTTTATAAAAGAAAAAATATTGTTTTTTTTTTTAATAATATTGAAGAATGTTAATAGTGGTAATTAATTTTTTTTTCTTAATCTATAGAATTTATTATATCTGTTAACACTCTGTTATTGCATCTGTATATAGGTCAAAGAGAAGGGGTGCTCCCATACATATTTTTTTGAAAATTTATTATTTCTTTTGTAAAAACATATGCATTTTAATCAATTTTTATTTTTGCTCAGTTAATATAATTTTGTATTTTTATTTTCATATACGAACTTTATTAGAAAAAAAAATTGGTGACTAACTTTAAAAAAAATATTATTCAGGTTATTCTGGTCTTAATATATAACATTAAAAACCAGCATCCCAGTTAGGCTGGGGGTCTTCGGGCCGATTTTTTTATATTTCAAAAAAAATTATCTATAAGTTTATCCATAAAAAAATTAATCTATATTTGTATATAAAATACCGTCAACTATTATCATATTGTTATAATAACAGTATAGAAAAGGTTCGTCGCTTGTAGTCTTTCGTATATGAATGATTAAAATGGATTTTGAAAATTATACTAAAGCAATTTTTTAGTAGATTTAGAATTTCGTTTTTAATTGAACTGCAGCATTCTTATTATATTTATTTCTATTATTTTTTTTTTGATAATCACAATTTATTCACATAATATGATCTAAATATATTTTATAAAAGAAACAAAAAAATATCATGAATTTATATTTTATATAGATTTCGATTAAAAGATCGTTATGGTAAATAATTATGACATTTTTGTTTGTTGTCTATATAATAGAGTATACCTACCTATATAACAATAAATGTTTTTAAATTTGCTTGTTATGGTTTTTTCTTCCAAATCTTAACTGTATAAATGTTACAGATTCTATAAAATAGAATTTATATTATTATAGATTTTAGCTAAAGAATATAAATTTTCTAAAATATCGTGAATCGTCCCAAAAAAAAAGAAATTGTATTATTATTGGTAATAAAACGAAATTTCGTTAACCTTAAATATTGCTATGTATTGATTTAAAGAACGATTTTAATTTACTAGGTTTACAATTTTACAAAATAAACTTAAACTAGTTGAGAGAACGGTAAAAACTATCGGAGGTCGCAAAACAACACTTTCAATATCTATAGTTAACGGTTGGTCTAGTTTGGCATTTAACGCAGTCGTTAACGTTCAACATAGAAGTGATTTTTCCTTCTGTTTGCCTCTGTATTTATATATGCGCGCTCGCCCATTTGTAACCAATTTTGCGTGTTGTATTGTGGTGGGGGTAAAATATATAGAAGCTAGCTATGTACATAGAATAGCCAGCCGAGTTGCGTGTTGTATATAATCGTAACCATGTCAACCAGTTGGATGATTGTTGTATATTACCGGCTGGTGCGTGAGATGGAAATACATAGCAGCTCGACGATGGCTATATGTGTGTGTGTGTTGCGTGTAGATTATATTATATAAGTGCTATGCAATTATATAACATGAAGACAAAATAGAGGAGAAGTTGGTACTAACAGATGCTATAAGATCTAAATAAATACATTTATTATAAAGAAGTGAAAATAATTTATGATTTCGTATATTATTATATTCTATAAATACAGATTCTAAGCGAAATAAAGATTTTGGACAGCAAAATTTTTCTGTCAAAAATAAGTGATTACAAAAAAATATTAAAAATTCACCGTTCGCTACATATACGCTGTTCTATAAATTATATAACCCTACTCTGATCTTCTGCCTTAACTGCGAAATATTTACATAAAATAAATCACAAAATGTATTATAATCTCAAGTTCTCAAACTAAATGTTGTAATTAGAAACGCAAACCAAAATCCACAAAACAAAAGACATCAACGAAACGACGAACCTAACATTATTTCAATTTAATTATTTATTAACCAAACGATTTGATCAAAATACACAGTATGCAAACATAGCAAAGGAAAAAGGAAACTAAAAAAAATTAAAATAATTATATTGTGGTTAATGTCTAAAAACCAAAATAAAAAGAAGTCAAACCATTAACTTATATAATCTTTTAATGTTTATATGTACATTTGAAATATGTTGCCTTTTTCATTGAATAAAATTTGATCATCTTTTATATTGTTGGTTGTTTGGATTATAAAAATTGTGTTTGGTTGCTTTTTGTGTATAATTTTTCAACAATACACTTCTATACTATACGTATATTGACGGGAAGTGAAATATCACTGATTTCGGACAAATTGAAAGTGATAGATTGAATTACAAAAATGCTGTTGTTTTATATATTCGTTTTTTTCTGTATAAATCGAAATTTATTTTTATTTATATATAAACATACATTACAGCTATATAGGTATATATTGATTTCAATATTATATAATATACATAAGATTATATGGAGAGTACGCCGTATATATTATAACTGCTTTAAAACAAAAAATAATGGAAATTTTCATTGAATGAGCATTCAATTTAAAAAATAACACGACTTTAGAATATTAAATCGCTCAACGTGCAAAGTCATTTGTTATTTTATTATATATTACGCTGCGCGTTGTTAAGTCGCCGGTTACCTTATATTTATATAATATTATAAGTAACTTACTTATATATACAGTAGAATAGAAATATTTTTAAATTTGGGTTTTCAACTCAAAATTTCAGAAAAATGGGATATAATTTAGAGGTCGCTCAGAGCGGTTTTAGTTTTATATGGAATTTTCAATACAAATGTAATGTATGGAAATATTTTTTTTAACCGAAATAACTTAATTGTATTTAACTTTTAAGGACATTTTAAGATATTTATTAGATTTGAGTTAAAAAATACAATTTTTCATGGTTTATAATTAGTTGTGTTGAAGATAAAGTCGAACGTTTTAAATTTCTAAGCCTATATGAGAGCTATGGAATTGTGTTTCAAAATTTAACTCATATGTTTGAAATATACAGTATATTGTATTTTCTATATAGATAAGTGTATATTATACAGACATACAATTTTGTTTTATTGCTTAAGTTTGGGTAAATAAATATTTTACATAGCATTTTTCGGAATTCACTCTTATAAGTATTTCAATGGACATGTTATATTTATATGTGAAACTTTTTATGTAAATGCTATAGTCTTATCTAAAATATTCTATTTAAGCGAAAATTTAACTGCACTACATTTTATTGCACTTTGCTTGAAAGAGATAAGATAATAATATTAAGTCTATTTATTTCAATAGAACTTAAATATTCGTAAAGAAAATAGAAATATAGAAAATAAACATCTCACATTATACCTATATATTTTAGGTAATTTTTGTGGTATTAAAAAAAATCACATATGCATTAGGTTGGAGTGAAAATAACAAGTTTTTATTAATTTAAATCGCCTATGAGTGCGATAAAAATTGAGAATCAAAACTAAAAAGTTTATACATATAGTTTAATTTGTTTTTATATAAATATTTAGACGTAAAACCGTTTTTATCAGAGCCGAATATTCCATATTAAGAAGCAAGGAAAGCATTACTTTCCTTTGTTTTTTTTTACCAAAAACCAAAAAATTTTACAAATACTGAAATACTAATCATCGAT
Source organism: Diadocidia ferruginosa (assembly GCA_027564275.1). Lineage (NCBI taxonomy): Eukaryota > Metazoa > Arthropoda > Insecta > Diptera > Diadocidiidae > Diadocidia > Diadocidia ferruginosa. The sequence continues at coordinate 11,324 of JANSTW010043338.1, forward strand.
ATAAACTTTAAATAATTGTACATGAAGTGAACTAATCAGTCTATTTGCTTCCAATCATTTATAATCTCTCTCACTATCTCTTTCGTTCTATATCTCTCTCTCTCTCTCTCTCTCTCTTCACTAATATATTCTGTCATTCTTTATATAGTCAATTTAAGCTTCTATTAGACATTTTCAAGAGAGATAAAAAGAGAAAGAGGTGAAATATATTTGACATTTCTTTATAAAAAAAATTATTTTTTTGGTAGTTAGTTTTCGGGAGCAATAATGGCGAGGGTTCCATTCATACAGAAATATATAAATGTTCAGGATATTATTTTTTACCCTATAGCTTTTGTAATAACCAATTTTAAAATGGTGTTGGTTCGGTTTTTGGTATTTCTGATAAATAATTTTTGGTTATGGTTTTGGTTTTGGTTTCTGGAAATTTGAAATTTTGGTTATGGTTTTGGTTTTGGTTTTATATTATTATTAGATAACAAAAATGATCAAAAGACGTTAATAGAGCAATTTTTTTTTACTTTTTCATTTTAAATAATATATATATTCATTTTCACTACACCCTAATATTTATTCACCTGCGAATCCCAGCTTTTGAATATTATATTATAATAAATAAACCAGTCTATGTTTATGTATATAGAAAATTTTATTTTCTAAAAGAAAATTAAATTATTACACGTAATTTATTTGTATTTTGTATAAAGCTGATGATATTATATAAATAAAATTCTTATCTATATTGCTGAATGCTGCAGCTTTAAATAACCGCAAGTCGCATATATACCGCTTAACCCGCTCGCTCTGACGCATTTAATTTTTCTTTATAAAATTATTGATTACTTTTGAATACAAATATAATTTATTCTACAGTTTAATACCCTGAAAAAATATTTTTTTTAATTTTCTGAAAAGTTTCTGGATTTTCCGAAAAGTTTCATGATTCGATTAAACGTTTTTTAATTTTCTTAAAAGTTTTATAACAAAAAAAAAAGATTCAACATTTTCTAAAAAGTGTCACGATTTTTAAAATAGTTTAAAGATTTTCTTAAAATTTCCTTCGAATTTCTTAAAAGTATTATGAATTTCTGATACTTTCATGATTTTCTCAAAAGTTTTTAGGATTTTTTTTTTATTTCCAGTTTTTTTTTAAAGCAACAATATATTTTCTAAAAAGTTTCATGATTTTCTATAAATTTTTTACAAAATACGACGAATACCTAAAACCGACAAGGGTTAACTTAACATATATATTGTAATAAATATGTTAGAAGTCTTGAGAAATTTACGGTACATACTGAGTATATATAATATATAGAATGCAGACATTGTGAAATGTGTAATGCAATTTACGCACCATATTATCATTCATTTATATAGAAAATTGTTTTAATTTTTGCTTTTACTATTCATTAAAAAATCCATATAATATATGGAGTTTATGTATGTAAATAGTACAAGCTTTAATTTAGGTCAAAATGGTCAAATTGCCGGGACCCATTTTTTACGCTTTATGATCCCCTGATTCAGAAAAACAACAAAATAAAAAATGACCGTCCGTCCGTCTGCCCGTCTGTCTTTGTATTCCATATGATTTTTTTGTAAAAATGACCGAAAAATGTGAGCATGTATACACATTTTTTTATTCGTAGACGGATTTTGTCAAATTTTGGTGGAGGGGTAAATTTGTAATGGTCTCATACTTTAGGATTGCATTTGGAGTCTCTAGGTCAAATATAAAGGAAGCTCCTATACTATACTCTACTCCTCCCATCTTATTTTTTGTTGTTGTAAATATCTATTAGTTTAAACCTTTTGTTCAAAAAGGTGAACTAATAGAGGATGTTTTGGTTTGTGTTAGTTTTCTAATGATAAAAAATATTAAAAGCAGCATCCCAGTTATACTTGTCATTGTGATTTTCTGGCACGTCTACATTAGAAAAAAATAGTGGCAAAAACCCTTGTAGAGTAGTGATATTAATAAAAACCCGAAAAAAATCATTTTTTTTTCGAAAACCAACTAAATATTTAAAAGATAAATCTCAAATAGATTTTTAACAACGCAGGAAGCAATTTGTATAGTTAGATAACTTAATAAAAAAATGTCTATTTCATAATTATTTCTTCATATCTTTATAATAATTTTAAATAAGTTATTTTTGATATAATGATGATTTTGATATAATATTCATTTATATATCATACACAATTCGAACAAAAAACAAAACTATTAAATTACTATTATTGTTACAAGGTTAAAAAAAATTATGACGTATTAATATTTATATACATATTATATAGTTGCAGTATTATACAATATAATTATATATTATATGATTTATGTTTTAATTACACTATACAAAAAAAATAATTATAAAAACGTTTAATTCAAAGATTATAGCATTAAAAGACTGTATTCGATGAAATCTAGAATCAGAACTCACAACATTAAAAAATAACCAGATGAAACTAATACTTTTCTATAACCACGATTCCAGATTTCATCGAATACAGTCTATATAATAGTAGAATTTAAGAGCATCTGTAGGTAACTTTAGTACACGTTTCAGCCCTCATCTTTCGATGAAATTTTCTTATTTTTTTTATTAGTATTGATAAATGGA
>JANSTW010043349.1:0-24437 GCA_027564275.1 Diadocidia ferruginosa
TTAAAATTTGAATAATTAAAATTCTGGCCGTTAAAATAAAAAGTCATACATGAAGACTTTACTTCTTTTTGAGTTTTCTAAAATAGAAGGGTTAAAATTATAAATAGATTAGCCTCGATGCATAGTAAGTTTTGGTTCGTACAGGATGTACGACTTGCGGCCTCTCAATCTCGCATTATCACCACTTGTTTTTTTAGTCATATCTAATTCAATTCCAATACACTATGATATTGCATTTCAACTCGGTTCATCTGTGATTCACATCTTCGTTTCTATAATAGGATTGTAAACCCATATTTTTCTGATAATACCATATTGTTGTACATCACTCACACACGAAGAATATATATTTTTAAAATTTTACTACAAAATTATAAAAAAAAACAACGGACTAGATTTGGGGACAGTGTGGATTTTTTTACTAGAGGGATTTATAGTACATTGTACCCTCAAAAAAGAAATTACATACATTTTTTGTTTGTTTTTTACGTTGGTAAAACATGTAGTAGAATGAACCCGCTAGGCATAAAATGGATCGGGGACATTTTCAAAAATTTAAATAATTAAAATTCTGGCCGTTAAAATAAAAAGTCATACTTGAAGACTTAACTTTTTTTTGGATTATTTTCTAACATATAAAATAGGAAAAAGTGGATTTTTTTGTGGACAACCCTATTGGAAGGATTATAAAATCTATGGAATATTATATTAAAAAACATTTATTTGCAACAAAAAATTATATTTTAGGCAATTTCGTATTTTTGTGTTATTCCATTCCAAAGAACTTCTTTAGATAGAACAAATCATAAGCTTATACAGCTATGTAATTTAGTGAATTGCAAAATTTGTTAATTCTCAACTTACAAGGCAAAATAACTCGAAAAATATCGGAGAAAATCCGAAAAGAGTGGTTTATAGCGTATGAGTTATACCACTTTTCCTTGTGAGCCGAATATATTGAGTTGTGTTATAATGTGACCAAAATGTAATACTAACATATTAAAGTTCGCGTGCAAATCGAATAAAAAAGGATTAATATTAATTAATGTATAAAGCGTAATGTTATTGTGGTTAAATTATTTCATATATGATGTTGAATGTTTTAGAAGTTTAATCATCATTGTCTTTTTTTTATTAAGGATTGAGACAGTGTAGTGTCTTATTTCATCTTTCAGATTCCGATAATTTATATTTCATCCAATTCAAATTCTTCGGGTGGAAAATCACCAACTGTTACGGCTGATACTGGTACCATACTGCCATATTTGTTAGCACATTCAAAATATCGTTTTCCTTGTACTCTGTAACGGAAATTATTAAATTTAATTTAAAGAATAATATTTTACAAATACACATACGATCCATCATTAACGCCAAGAGGTTCATCAAATTTAACTCCAATAAAAACGCCTGGCTTCACATGAAACGGTCCATTGTACATAATTGTGCCAATGCGTCTGGGACCATTTGCCTTTACCATACACCTTGAACCGACCGTTGCTATTTTGGCTAAACGTTCTTCTTCTTCAGCTTCTTGCAATCGTTTTTCTTCCATTTTCTTTTGTTCTTCTTCGTTATATTTACCCAACTTATTTGTACGTAAATAATCCCGAACTGTGTTCCGTTTTTCAGTGTACTGATCATCGCTTAGCTCAAATTTCGGTACATTTTCAATATATTGAAAATTATCAACCACATGTACGCGATGGCCATCCTCAATCGGATATGAACCTAGCATTACATCATTATTGTCCAATTTTGTGATCAATTTATCACCGTTGAACAATTCTAATTGCATGGAACCCGCATTACCACCAGTAATAATTTCTAATTTATTCTGAAAAAGGGTTAGATTTATAATTACAATTTGTTTATGATTGTCATTTTATTTGTATTTACATATCCTAGCCTTTTTTATCCCATCTAGACCCAGAGCATATTTTGAATTTAATTTGAGTAAACTAACATTCAAACAAACTAAAATAGTTTAAACATTTTAAAATCCCATATATTCGATATTAAACGAAAAGTTAGGCCCTATAATGGGTTAACGCATAAAATTCATCCAGATTATTGTGGATTCCAGAGTGTGAAATCAAAATTATTGATTTAGCTAATAACATTTTAACAACTGTTTCAAATTTGTTATAATTAGAGTTCTTTACAATGACCGAGGGTATCAGTGAAAATGAAATTAAAATATAGCACTGAAAAATTGTTCAACTGCTGGAACAACCCTACAAAAGGATTTTTTATTCTGCAACTTTTAAGAATTTGTGAGTCATCAGCAGACATGCCGGACTTATAATATGTACTTTTAATGAGACTTTTTGTTCAAATATATTCCCTGTGGCCTTTTCTCGCCATTATTAAACAAAGAACTATATAATGTTATACGGACTCACCTTAAATTCGGCAATCGATAGTTTTTTATCGAATTTTTTCTCTATGACCACAGCACTTGATCCGGAATTGGTTATGGTTAGGCTAACAATTTCCGATGTTTTTATTATAAAATTATCACCCATTTTTTCTTTAAAAAATAATTTTATTATCTTTAGAAACTATATATAAAGATCCAGCAGCAGATTCCTTCCCAGCTTGCTCGACTCAGGTAAGTTTGTTTTGTTTACAAATTTCTTCGCGATTATTCTAAACGCTACGCAACGCGCTCACACAAGGTCCCTGCAAATAAAAAGAGCATCGTATTTCCCCTCAAAAAGATATGTTTTGACATCGAATTTTTAAATTAATTTTTTTGTAAACAAATTAAAAATTAATTAATTTTAGAATTTAAAGAGAATATTGGCTTTAATATGTTTAAAAAACACTCAAATCACTTGATAAATAAATTTAAATAAATTATTGAGTTTGTGTAGGCGCGTACATTTGGGGCAACTATAGGGGTCGAAGTTAATCTCCTGAGCGAAGAGCCCCACAATTTACCACAAGATGATAATTTAAATTAAAAAAATTAAATTGCACAATTTTAGGAATATGACGACAACACCATTGCTAAAACAGGTCGTTGTACCAAAACTAGATAAAACTTATAAAATATTTTGTTTGGCCGCAATCTTCTGCCTGACAATAAGTTTTCTACTGTATAAATTCCACCAATTTGTTGTGCAAAATAAACCCAGAGAACGATATCATCGAATAATATTAGACTTAACAAATATTCCGACCAGAATTTTGGAAGAAGATGCGGAATTGGCTCGGGCACGCAATGGCAATTGTACACATTGGGACTGTTTTAATGTGTATAAATGTGGGCAGCGAGATCAGGAGCGTATCGCAATTTATGTATATCCATTGGAACAATATTTCGATACGAATGAAATAGCTGCTGCTAAATTATCCAAAGAATTTTATTTTATCTTAAAGACAATTATTGATAGTCCATATTATACACCGAATCCGACTGAGGCTTGCATTTTGGTGCCAAGCATTGATACGCTAAATCAAAATAATGTTCAACCGAATAGTGTGGGCAAGGCGTTTGCATCCCTGCCATAGTAAGTATATCTGGTAAGCATAAGTTTTACGATTTAACTTATTTTTTTTTAGCTGGGAAAATGGAGAAAATCATCTGCTCTTCAATATGGTACCGGGAAGTGCGCCCGATTTCAATACAATTATGGACATAAATACGGATCGTGCAATGATTGCCGGAGCCGGCTTTGATACATGGTCCTATCGAACTGGATTTGATTTATCCATTCCATTTTATAGTCCAATTTTGACGGATTTTAAATTTGATGAAATATCATCAGAGAATAGGTTTGCTAATTTGCTATATAAATGTAGTGATATGTTAACCCATTAGGACTCAGTTGTTCAATTAGAAGCAGCAATAAATACGATTTTGAAATTGTAAAAATATTGTTAAGTTCTATTTTAATCATCAAATTAACCTGTTTTCTTCTTTTAAGATTGGCATAAGTCTAAATATTATAATTAAAAAAAATCTTCTAAATTTCGATTTTAATAAAATAGCTAGACACAAACTAGTTTCATCAATATTATTAATTAAAAAATTATGTGCTAACCGCAAATTTGACTAAAATTCAAATCCGATTTATTTTTAGAAAATATCTCTTCATATCGGCCCAAGTAAATCTGTACGCAAAACACGACAGAATTTTACAGGAAATGGCAAACGATAATGCAAACTGTCTAGTTTTACAGCATTGCCCAAAACAGACTGATGCCGAAGACGTTGGTGACAGCACATTTTTCATGGAAAATAAATTAACCGAAAGCCGATGTAGTTATCCAGCTATGGATAAATTTGAATATCCACAAGTATTGTCGAAGGGAGTATTTTGTTTGATTGGTCGAAGCACACGATTAATACAGATCAATCTGTTGGAATCGTTAGCCGCCAATTGCATACCCGTTATAATGGCCGATAATATTGTTATGCCTTTTGGTGAAGTAAGTATATATTATATCGTAGGGGGAAACCACTTACGGAAAACAATTAAAAAATAAATTTAGAAATTATTTCTGAAATTAGAAAACATGGGACAATATTTTAGCTAGTGGTTTTGCCCTCAATATGCATTCTTAAACTGCAGTAATAATACTTTAAGCTTAAATTGCCTCAACCCTAAGAACCTTTTGGTCACGGGAACCCGATTACCCAAACTCAGGAGATTTTCGAAAATTGAGCAAAAATTTTCACCCAAAAAAACCCTGATGGGTAGGACCGCCATTATTCTTATAGTCAACATGGAGCAGTGGTTAGCGTCACGGCTTTGTGTTCAAGAGGTTGTGGGTTCGAGGCTCGGTCTATAAAAACTTCACCACTGGTCACCTTTCATTCGCAGGTGTTTATTAAAAAGTGGTTCGGTCACTTAATGTCCATTGGTGATAGGATTCTTCTTCCGTCAATGGAAACTATGGTATCAGATACGAAAAAGGGTAAAGTGGACCTATGACGAATGTCATTTTTAGGCGTATGAATAGACGATATTCTGAACACTGTATCCTCTAAAGAAACCGTTAATGATAGCGAACTAATGAACTAAAAATATAAAATGTATGAAGTCCATATAACACTTTTAACCTACTATGCCAAACGGTTAGTTTAAGAGAACAATGATGTTAAGCATTATTTCTTAAAAATTATGTGTGTTTCATCGTGCATCGACAGATTTTCTAAAATCGCCGATATAAAATGTATAATATACCGGAAGTCGGACACACCTCCCAAAACATCCCATTTACCCTTCACCTAAACGGTCGCAATTTTAATTTTTCCGGTTTTTTGGTAAATTTCGTTTCAAATTAGATTTTTCATCAATTTTACAAAATTTTAAATCTAAATTTTTACAAAAATATCCATTCCCGACTCTCTTGTCCCTCCCTATTAATTAATACTTTATCCTCCTAGGTTCCATAACTTCAAGTAGTCGATTTCTGTAGTTGTTTAGAATTTTCTAAAAATGTTTTAATTCGCCCGAAGTTAATAGCCTACGTCGCGTCGTACACGAAAGCCAGAGCCAATAATATTGCAAAAGTATTAACTTTTTCGTTGACCGATTAGCCTGTTCCTAAATTTCAAATTTGTCGTACGTAATGTTTTTTCGGTGTTAAATATCTTAAAATGCCATAAATTTAAACTATAGCTAGATGATAGTAAATATTCTTCGCTATAGCAGTTCCTCACAATAAAATAGTTTTAAACTTGCAACTCTAAAATACTAAAAAACCTAATATTTTAAGATAATAAAACTAATTAACAATTAAATATAATTTCAGATAATCGATTGGACCTTATTGTCGATTAAGATTCGTGAGGCCGATTTGCATTCGGTGATGGACGTTCTTAGGGCCGTTTCAGCCGATAAAATTGACGAATTGCAGCGACAGGGAAAATGGATCTATGAACATTATTTCAGTTCCATTGAACAGATAACCTTAACCATATTGGATCAGCTAAATGATCGCATTTTTTCACATTTAGCCAAAAATTACTTGCACTGGAATATTCCGAAGAATTCGGTAATCACAATAGTCTCAATAAGCAAATTGCAAAAGTTATTGTTATTTTTGTTTTAGAAATCAACACAAAATCCTTTATTCTTATCGTTATATCCGTTAAAGTCACAAGGTTTTACTGCTGTAATTTTAACATACGATCGGGTGGAGAGTCTGTTTACATTAATCCAGAAATTGGCCGTTGTGCCTTCGTTGCAAAAAATTCTAGTTATTTGGAATAATCAGAAAAAGTCACCGCCACACGGTAGTTTTGGGTCCGTTCAATTAAATATAAAATAAATTTCAAATATTTCTTCTCGTATAGCTTCAATGTTCCCGAAAATAACGAAACCGCTAAAGGTGATACGAACCAAAGCGAATAAATTATCGAATCGGTTTTATCCGTATGAAGAAATTGAAACGGAAGCTATTCTAACAATTGACGATGATATTGTTATGTTGACGGCCGATGAATTAGATTTTGGGTGATTTTTTTTTGTTAATTGATTTTAGAAGACATTTTATGCTCTTGTTTTGTAGATTTGAAGCTTGGCGAGAATTTCCCGATCGAATTGTCGGTTTTCCCAGTCGTACACATGTCTGGGATAACATAACGAGTCGATGGCGCTACGAATCCGAATGGACAAATGAAATATCAATGGTTTTGACGGGTGCTGCATTTTATCATAAAGTAAATTGCCGTTTTTTTTATGGTAAAAATCAATGATTTCAAATTTATTGTTTTTAGTACTGGAGTTACATGTACACAAATTCAATGCCAGGCGATATTAAGAATTGGGTTGACGAGCACATGAACTGTGAGGATATTGCAATGAATTTTTTGGTTGCAAATATAACGAACAAGCCACCGATTAAGGTGGCTCCGAGAAAAAAATTCAAATGTCCAGAATGTACAAATACGGAAATGTTATCGGCCGATTTAAATCACATGATGGAACGATCGGCTTGCATAGATCGGTTTGCCAAAATTTACGGAACTATGCCCTTGAAATCGGTAGAGTTTCGTGCAGATCCTGTCCTATATAAGGACAATTTCCCAGATAAATTGAAACGTTTCAATGACATTGGCAGTTTATAATTTTAATATTATTTTTATATATTGACAATAATTGAGCCGTTTATTTTGAAAGTGGCGTAAGTCACAATTTCAGTTAAAACAGTTAAATTAGAAAAATTACGCTTTGATAACTAATCAGTAATCAGAAACCATTTAACGGGCAGAAAAAGTTAAAACTTGGTCAGATTATTTTGATCAGCTAAATTTTCGCTTGGTTTTTGACTAGTTAATTTTGGTCGAATAATTTGTATACTCGTCAAAAAATAATTTCCAGACTGAACTGTAAATCTGTAATCTTATTGCTATAATAGAATGCTTGAAGAGATTATTAATAATCTCATCGTTGTCTTAAAGCCACTGGTATATAAAAAATTACTAATGTAATTCAATAATATTAGTAATATGAAAAATTACTGGCAATAATAAAGGCAAAAATTAGATTATTAATAATCTCTTCAAAGATTCGATTATAGCAATATAAGATTATTGATTTACAGTTCGGTCCGGAAACTATTTTCTGATGAGCTCAAAAATTATTCAACAAAATTAACTAGTAAATCAAATTAAAAATTATTATTGTTATAATTTAAATATTTTAAAATTATATATTATTTTGTTTTAAAGTGACTTACGCCACTTTCAAAATAAACAGCTCAATTTATAAATGTTTTGTGTGATAATTTGTATGTAGCTAAATGTTAAATATGTTTTTTTTTAAATAATTAAGTAAAAATATTATTTTATTTAAATTAAGAAGCCATAATAGAAAATAATTATTTGGTAATATTTAAGAAAATATTATAATACGGACTTGTTTCCATATGATAACTTTATTTAATTTTGTCGTCTTCTTATAATTACATAAATGATGCAAACGTAAATTTTCAGGCTCATCAACATTACAAGCGTGAGTATTTGAAGACTTTTGGCGCATTCTGTGAAATTACTTTTGAAAAAAAATTCGGTGTGTTATTAAAAAACATACCTTTAGTAAAAATAATCATTTTTGGAATAATAACAATTGTAATCTTAAGTATTGGCAGTCCGTCGACTAAACACGAATAAGTGTAGCCTTGTTTTTCACGCCCAACATTTATCAAATTTAAGTTCGCATTTACGTCAACACCGACCGGAATTTCTTTGACTCCATTGCCCAATATATTTGCAGTTCTATTTAAGATGATATCGTCGTTCTGTATCCACAGGATGTCGGTTGAGTTCTCTGAACTATAGATAAGTAGTAAAAATATGTCTATCATATCGGAGGATTGAATAAAATTTAAGAGTCCACGATCTCTAAGTTATCTTATAAGTGGATCACACTAGTGATATAATATTAAGTAGATGAGGTCTTTTGAAATATATTTTTTTTGGACACGTTAAATATGAGTACTCTCTATTAGTTCTTGGTTCGTCATTATTAAGCAAATATTCCGTTAAACAATCGGTGCATTGTGTGTACACTGTACAGCATAGAACATTTGATTTACATCAGAATATAATTTTTATAGAAATGTGCCCATCCTGCACAATACAGAACCAAATAAAAACCATTTTCAGCCTATTCACCATTCAGAGCCGCTTTTAGTGAAATCTGACTAGGCACACCACGGGCACAAATCAGAATCATTTTCATAAAAATAATAAGAAAAATTTAGATTTTTAAAATTTAAACTTTGTTAATTTTATATTTTTGTAATTTTTAAGTCTTGAAATTTAAAAAAATTCTATAAAAATGATTCTGATTTGGGCCTATAATGTGCCTGGGAAGATTTCTATGACAATGGTTATAATCATTGGTGTTAGTAATATGAATGGACATTTCTATGAGAATGGCTCTGATTTGTCTGCTGTGTAGTCATATTTCACTTAAAATGGTTTTGATTTGTGGCTGTAATATGTCTGTAATTTGCATGGGAACAATTCACTAAAAATGGTTGATTTGTGCCTGAACACATATCTATTAGAAAATGGTTCTGATTTGTGCCTGTGATGTTTCCACTAGCGAACTGTGGACATTTATGTCCCGTGTTTTTTTATAATTATATAGTTTTCCTTAAATCCTTAAATTGATAAAAATGTTAATACTTAAATACTTTAATTATTGATTTATGTAAATATCGTTTTTTACAAAATGTTACATTATGTAATATTTACAAGGTATATGCCTTTGTAAATTTTTTTTTTGCAATAAATATTATTATAATTTGAGCATGTGATGGTTCTTGTACCTGTAAGTACGAGAACTTTGCAGAGAAACGTGGGCAAAAATCGCAAAAATGTTTGACGGGTATAATAAGGCGATCTTCAAGATCTGACAATTCTGCATAAACAAAGGCTTCTCTGATTGAGAACTTTCTATTACATTTTTTGTCCAAATCTGATCTAGGAACTAGATAGTGGTTGGGGTCGACAGAGTTCCAACCAATCAAAGTATTTTGCTGTGACCATAGGAGCTTTTTTCCCAATATATAGGGCGTAGATTTTAAGGCTCCTGTAACCCCAAGCATTGCACTGCTCTGAACCTTACACAACTTGCTACAGTTATAGCCTTTTTCCACAGCTATAGCCACTATACCAGTGACCCATACGATATAATAGGTCTTACAATGGCCGTATAAATCCACAGAATCATTTTAGGCCGAAGTCCTATGCTTTGCTGAAGATCTTCTTGCACAATTTAGGGTCAAGAATATACCATAAATACTTTGCTCTGGAGGATAAAATCAGTGTGGTACCTCTAAAATTTGGAAGCTGCAATTAAATAACATGAGGATGAGATTGATCTTCTCCGGGTTTACAAATAGTTCAAATTCCGAAGCCCATCGGTCAACAAAACCCAAATCCTTCCCCATGATGTCACTAATAGTGGGCTGATTAAATCCTGGCGATTTTTTACAACACTGTGAGGAACCCTGTCTATTAGTATCTGTTATAGGATCGTTATAGCTGCGTCTTATTTAAATCTATATAAATACCCTGGACATTTTATTTGCAAAAAATTCGAATCTTCTTTCAAATAACAGTTTGTTTGATTTTGAAAATTAGCATCTTCTTCAAGCGCTTCTAAAAAGAAAAGTATATTTTATTTAATTATAGCACAGAACAAATTAGGTCCATGAATTATAGTTATAAACGAAATATTATTATGTTTCTCACCCGGTACACACTCGACCTCCATACAACGTTTATATTCTTTAAAATTTAAAATGTTTTGTGTTAAATTTTGCAAATTTGGATAAAACAATCGCAGCACATTCGAATGACATGGCAAACTTAATTTTAAAAATCGACTCCCGGTTGCCGGCGCGATAATTGTGCAGTATCCCATTCTAAAACGTCTCGTTGAATATTTGTTATGTCTGTTGCAAAGGCATTGTCCCCATGGTGTCCAAGCCATTGATAACTGTGCACGGTTATTGATGGTGCGAATTTCATAGTTTTCTGGCACGATAACAAACTGTTCGTAGTGGATCCATTTTGAAATGGTTCCAACGATAAATTTATGTTCATCTGTTGTTTCAATAAAATAACTGAAATCGTACGTAAGACTGTGGTCAGTTCTTAGATCGGTTCCATTTGCCGAACAATGATAGATGAGTCCAGAATGTTTGTGGCTAATTTTTCGAATGTACAAGGAGCCATTCTCTAAAATTGTTATGTCGCCTTTAAATTTGCCCGTTTTCAAATGAAGTGGGTGCGTCGAATGGGCTGCAGACGAGATATTTTGGTTCATTTTGATTGTCTGCCAATTGTAATCGATGCCTATCGGACTTGAGGCATTGCTGGAAAGATAAAATATTCAAGCTATAATTATAATTGATAAACAGTCTCCTCTTACCAACTATTACATTCCAATTCAATAAAATGCTTTAGTTTAACAAACACAATTTGATAAAGATATGTCCGATAAATTCCAATTTGTTGATGCTTATCCCAGCATTTATGATCCTGATAAAAAGGTGCGACTGTCGAGAGAAAAAACGGGACAATAAAATACAAATTTTTATTTTCAAATTTCATTTGTAGTCTTTATTTTTGTAGATAATATTTAAATTTATAAAACAATATTTGTTTATTTTTTATATTTATTAATTTGTTCCAGAACTTCGTCAGCCTCCTCAGAATTTTTGACACGCACTAGTACAGTGCATGGCGGCGGCTTAGCGTCCGGTGTCGGTATACAAATCATCATAACATTATTTTTGCCCATTCGTTGACATGGAATGGCCTCGGTTAATAATAAATTTAGAATTATGTTGCCTAAATTTGTGTCGGCTCGTACGATAAGCTGTGTCTTGTCGCTACCCTCGGCCGCTTTTAAATACAACATACCAACACCTCTATCGTTAAATCCTTCCTTCCCCTTGACAAACACTTTACATTTCTTCGAATATAAACTGTCCTTCTCAACAACCTGTTTAAATTCAACTTTAGGTGGTTCGTCTTCGTCTACTGGATCGTCTGCATTTGTTGCGTCAGTCTTCTTAGGTTCATCTGAGGCTGCAGCTGGTTTGGCGACGTTAGCAAATGAAAACGGCTTTGATGATCCGCCAAAACTGAATCCTGTTGACGATCCACCAAATGAAAATGTCGGTGCTGTTGCCACACTGGTTGCTGTTGTGTCACTTTTTGTGACAAAAGAATCGAATGAGCTTCCCTTATTGGCCATCAAAGATTTAATTGACGATTGATCTTTTGGTGCACCAAAACTAAAATCGCTTTTATCTTTTTTCTCGTCGATTTTTGCAGTAGACGAAGAAAAACTAAACGTTGATGTTACAGGTTTGGCCACATTATCAGCAGATGATTTCTCTTCCGATTCCAATTGTTTCAAGTATTTTGCGTAATCATCAAATATTGGGGTTAATATACAAAGTGGATTAGTTTCGACATGTTTACCAATCCATGTTGAAACGGTTTGATTAAGACCTTTAAGTTTGCCATAATAAGCTGATGACTTGTCTGAATTGGTGTTCGTTGAAGGCGTTGTTGTGGTTGTCAATGCTGAAGAAGTTCCCGTACCATTTGTACTTTTCGCTGTAGCAACTGCAGCAGTACTACTAGAGCTGCCTGTTAAATTTGATAAAAACGAAAATGCTGAAGTTGGTTTATCGCCAGTTGTCTTTACAAAACCACCAAATCCACTAAATGCAGTAGAACTTATCGGTTTAGCAGCAACAACTGCTCCAGCTCCAGTCGTATCGGTTTCATCAGCTACGGGAGCCAGTCTGTTACGTCTTTTGGCCACTTTTATCGTACGATTTTTAAGTTCGTCTTCTGATGCTTTTTTAAATTCGCCCAACTCTTCAACCTCTTCTTCGTCATTCCAATTATCATGATTTAAATCTGAGATAGGTCTACGTTTATTTGCCATGCTAAAATAGGAAAAAAAGATGTGTAAATCTTGAGGTTATGAAATGCCGGGAAATAGTTATTATGCAAATATCACCCAAGATTCTCTAATAATAAAACTTACCTAAATTATTATTGTTTAATGTGTTTAAATTTTAATTTGTATATATAATATAAGTTTGATTAAATTGTTTTTCAACTTATATTATAAATAGATCACCAAAAAAGTTATATTTATAAAATTTTTATTATTTTCGCGCTTTGCGCGCTCTATTTTTAATTCAGCAGCTATGCCACGCAGTCGATAGTACAGATTTTACGTTGCATCCTCAACGCGCGCACATATATAAGGAATTTAAACATGAAAACGGCTTTTGCATCGAACTAATAAATTATTTGCAGTATTAATTTCAGATAATAAACATCTTCAAGTTCTGCTTTTAATTAATTTAATTAATTTAATATAATTTTGTAAAGATTAAAATTATTGCAATACAAAAACTTGATGAACACACCCCATTTTCCGTCCCTACTGACAAAATCTGCAGCACATTCTGTATTGTCGACATGAAAAATTATAGCAAAATGTCATTTAATTTTATATTTAGAAAAAGAAAATGTCTACTCCGAATAGTTCGCGGAATTAATTTTTTGATTTTTCAAAATAATTTCATAATATAATTGATTTGTATTTGTCTAATTGATCGGAAATTATAAAAATAAATTAATTAATACATTAAACAATTTGGGCTGTATGAAATTGGAGCGCACAGACCCGGATTAATGTGTAGAAAAATTGAAAAAAAAATATCTTTGTAACTGCAGCAAATCAACAACGGGCGCTCATTGATTTTTAAGGTAAGTAGTGTAGCGATGATTACGCTGAAGAGGAGGGTACCTTATGCGTTTGAAATTATACATTATTAGATTTTTTAAATTTTATTAATAATCTTGGACACAAATTTAATTAAAATCAAGAACTCTAACAAATGTTTTATTATCCTATATCGAATAATTTTCTTTTTAAATTACAAATTTACGAGAAAATTTCTAACATAATTTGTAATTTTTTCTATCGTTTTCCCTAGTACCTACCTGAAAAGTACCATATAATTTTACAATGTAAATAATATACGATACGACGTTAATTTTAACGAAATTTAATTTAATAAATTATTGTTTTTTTTTAGATATTTAAATTAATATTTTTGGCCGTGGAATGTTAAAAAATTTAAAATGATTAAAAAATTAACTATACTTACTTATAACCAAAATATCACTTTTCGTTGACCGATATTACCCCTGTTCCTAAATTTTAATTAATTTCCATTTATCTTATTTCATAATCATGTTTATTATAATTAATTGCATTAATCATCATTCGATAAGTAAAAGAAAGAAAATCAAAATAAAAGCAAAAAAAAATTCCTCGAAGAATTTATCGCTCTGTAATCTGTATATAAGTTGACAGTTAGTAAATGTGGTGCGGCCCTCGCGAGACGTTAGCAGAGATAAAAAATTTCGTTTCTTATATTTATTTTTCTAATTTTATGTGAGAAAATGTTATTATATTAATTTAACCGAACTATAAGGTAAATTAAATTGAATATCGTAATAAATAAAGGAATTACCAGATCTAAATTTTCTTATACGATTTTTGTTTTACAATTTATTTCCTCTTGTGTTTAAGCGCACGTTTAACCCATTAAGATCCAGAAATTTTTTTTTATTTTTTTTGAAAAAGTGTTTTTTTTTTGTATATTTTTCGATCCAAATAATCAAACAAAAATAAATGTTTGAGAATTGGAAACATAAAAATTGCATAATGAGCAGCATATGGAACTTAATGGGTTAACCTTTTCAGGTGTGAATTTTATTTCCGGTAGTAATTTAATTCACAAACATTAAATATAACGATTTTAGTAAATTTAAAAATATTAAAAAGATAAACCGAGAGATATTAAAATGGACAACCCGAATATTTATGAAGATCCACGCACGCATGCAATAAATAGTAGGCGGATAGAAGCTTTTCTACCGTTGTTGAGTGCCTAGATTTAGTAAAAGCAAAAAAAAGAAGGCAATTTTGGGGACTGCCGACAGAAGCGAAAACAACTTTGAGGGATAAAATATTATTATAGTAACTTTTTTAAACAATTAGATATTATATTCTATCAATGACTGCGATGAAATTTAATGTTGCCCCTTTAAAATAATTTTTTTTATGCGTGCGCCCAGAACCCAATATATTGAATATATACGAATTTCATTTTTGTCTACAAAAATAATATTCGTATGCATCTCAAGCTCCTCCCATTTCATAATTCGATGTTGCTGACGCTAAATCGTATTTTTTACACCACTGCTCAAAGTGCCTAAAGAAGTTTTAACTTCAAAAAACGGTACAAGCCTATTTCGGTCAAATTGCAGCGATACCCTATAACTTTACTCGTTTTATGATGCCTTGATTCAGAAAAACTAAAGCTTTATGAGGCTCATCTTATACACATTTTTTTGTAAAATTGGAAAAATATGAGCTCTAGAAGGTTTGATTTGACCTAACTTTTAGTGGTCCCATCGAAGGGTTATAACCACTATTGAAAATCATTTGGAAATCATTTAGAGATCATTTCAAAAAATGGAAATCATTTTGGAAATTTGGAAATTATAATATGGGACACATTTGTGCATAGTGGTTCGGGCTCCATACTCTGGGATTATATTTTGTGTCTCTAAGTCAAAAGGCGGAGGACTTTCATACAATTTTGTTTGTAAAATAATAAAAAATGAACAGGATATGTCTCATTCCCTCCGAAACTCGCACTAGCCATATTTTTGTTGATCATGCAGTGGGGCGGGTTTTACCTCGGGTTTTACAATATATGAGGTATCATAAAGTCGGATTTTTTAAATACAGGTTTTTAAGTACAGTTGTGACAATTTTTTGAACCTGCCGAGTCTCGAACCTACAATTCCTCTTGAACACAAAGCCGTAACGCTACTCATTGTTCTATGCTGACTTCTTGGATAGACTGATTGAGATCAAAATAATGTAAGGTGTAGTAACTAAGGGCTCTCGGAACGATTTTGAAACCTCCGAATTGGGCTCGATCGCCTCAAACAAACGTTATTCTTTGTATTTTAACTAGGCCGTAGATTGTTAACTTAGCACTTCTTTTGTAATTAATTATTTATAATATTTAAAATGTTACCGCAGAAAATTTAAATTGAATAATTTTTTTTAGAACGAACATTTTCACAATTAGAGTGCAACATGTCTGACGAAAAAATAAGCATAAAACAAGAACCACCTCAAGATACAGTGGATAACGATGATGATGAAGGAATGGTTGAGCCACCATCATTTGCGGCGGCCCTTGGTCTGCACCGTGTTGGCAGTGTGTTGCCACCAAAACCGCAACCACAACAACCGATACAAGTGCTCAATGCACGTGGTATGCCGGCACGAATTCGCAAAAAGAATAAATTATTTTTCGACGACGACATTGTCAATGACAAACCACAAAGAATTTCCCCCACTAAAAAGTTGGGCGTAAATGTATCATCACCAAAAGCAGCAACATCGCCAAATAAAACACCGAGTAAACTGTTGAAGAAACGTAAAGGCGTCGTTTCACGTTATATGAAAGCCAAGGAGTCCGGCCAGTTGAACAATTCGTTCAAGCGAAATTCTTTGCCACAGAACGCAACGGTAGCAAGAGAAGAACAACAACAACAACAAAAACCCACAAATGCCATCAGTACGCTAAATTTAGTTGATCGTAAAATTGGACAACGCATTGGATTACGATTAAGGAATTTGTTAAAACTGCCAAAAGCTCATAAATGGGTTAGCTATGAATGGTTTTACAGTTACATCGACAAACCGCTCTTCTTTGGACCAAATGATTTTCAAATTTGTCTAAAAGAAATCTTTCCACAATTAAAAACGTCGAATCTGACCCGTTTCGAATGGTCGAAAATTCGTAGAATTATGGGCAAGCCGAGACGTTGTTCGCAAACATTTTTCAATGAAGAGCGACGTGAGTTGGAAAGACGTCGGCAGAAAATCCGTCTATTACAATCGAGAAAATCTGCAGATGCGGCATATGTACGTGATTTACCGCCAGAAATTCCATTAGCATTACCTGTTGGCACAAAAGTTACGGCTCGTTTACGTCAGCCACAAGACGGCATATTTACCGGCAGCATTGTGGCCGTTGATTCTCTGTCAAGTTTGTATCGCATTACGTTTGATCGTCCGGGTTTGGGTACACATTCAGTACCCGATTTTGAAGTGTTGTCCATTGATTTTGTCGAAACAATTCCGTTAAGTGCAATAACACAAGATTCACGGCAAAAACACAACGGAGGAACTGGCAATTTGTATCGCAAAAATATTGGAGCGTTATTTTCACACAATAAAAGTGATCCGCTTCTCGGCTCCGAGATCTACAACAATTTACGATTAAAGGATAATTTACCAAAAGAAACGATCGGTGGTTTTCAGCTGAAACTATTGGAATTGGTAATACGAACAAAGAAAACGTTGGGTGCCAAACAAATGAAACTGTTACGTTTGAAAAATATGAATTCCGAAGCTGAACTGTACAAGTCATCGGGCGAATCCTTTCCCGACGATTTTCAACGACGTTACGCCAGCATTGTCATCGGCATGGAAAAACTTAATCGAGATATGCAAGACTACTTAAGTCAAATTCAATCATTCACACGGGATTTGACCAAAGAACCGATTATGGTCAAGATGATGGCGCCCAGTTATCTGCGCGAAAAATGCAAAGAATTGGGCAACGAATCTGTACAGAAAAATAACCAAGAGATTACCGATGACTCAATGCTATCGCTTATAACCGATTTGGCCACATTGATGTGGATCACATCGAATTTGTCGGGCGACGATAAAAATGCACACGTCCTGAAAGTGCTGGAGGTGTGCCTGGAAGAGGCTCGTCTTCGTTTGGATCCACAAAATATGGAAGTTTTTCAGAAAAACGTTCAAGTCCATCTGAGGCATATCGAAAAGGACCTTCAACAACAATCGGCCAACGCCGCTTTATCAGACGTTAAAACGGAATCCTAAAACTAAATAACCAAAATATTATTATATATTATTTCTATATTTCAGAGAATCACAAATAATATTGTTAATATTAATTGTTTTTCGATCGTGTTTTTCAATAACAAATTATAAATATTTATAAATACATTTAAATTAAGATTTTTAAATAAAACAATATAAAACGAAAGCTTTTAAATTTAAATTGTTAGCAGCTCCGCACTCAATGCTCTGACTTCTGAGAGCCCCCATAGCTTCAGCATTTGAAATTCATTTTTTATATAAAAAAATTCCTATCACTCGTGTAAACACACGAGATTATTTACACAAAAATAAACTTATTTTATCTACTGCCTTGGGTTTCCGGTCAACCGATGTGTAGGCCTTCGCGAGTGAATATCGTCCAATACTGCCGTATTAATGCAATGATTATTCTCCCTACGCATCGGCTACCGAAGGTAGAGAATGAGAACACCCAATCAAGAGAGGAATTTCCTTGAGGTGCGGTAACTATATATCATTTTATATAGGGATAGTTAACACTCGATATAAAAATCTCAACAAAATATCTCACGAAATTTTATCTTAACGACAATTTATCTCCAAGCTAATTTTTTTTTGGGCTAAACACACTTTAGACGCAGCCTTTAAAACTGCGTGAATAATTATAAAACTGATATATCAGGGCATCCGGGGAGTAGAGCAGAGGTGTCATTTGATAAGAGAATAAACTCAAAGTGGGGGTTCGGGGGCGGAAGCCTCCTGATATTGAAAAATGTTCGAAAGACCATACTTCTAATTTTTTTTCTCGAACCCCTCTCCTTGAATGTCCTACATTTGCAATTCCAATTGGTAAAATAAAAATATTTTTCATTTTGAAATAAAAAGTCCCCGAGATAAAATATCCTGTGATAAAATGTTCTGAGATTAAATTTCGTTGACATAATATATCGTTAAGATAAAATGTCGTTGAGATAATATGTTCTGAGATAAAATTTTCAGAGATAAAATGTCCTTGAAATAAATTGTCGTTGAGATAAATTGACCAGAGATACGTTGAGGTAAAATGTTCGGAGATAAAATTACGTTGTGGTAAAATTTCCGGAGATAAAATGTCTAATAGTTAATTAAAAAAAAAACAAAATATATTTTTTAAATAATTTAACTTTATAGTTAAGCAAATAAATTTTTTACAATTAAAATCAATTAATTAATCACTTTCTTCTTCGTCGCTATCCTCATCGTCACTTTCCAGCAGCCAATCCACCAGCTTTTTCAATTCTTTTTTCATCAAGACCACAGACTCTTCGTCATCGTCCAGATCTTCGTGCCACGACAATATTGCTTCATCCGTCAAAATTTCCTTATTATAGAAATAGTGAATGATTTGTGAGATTTTCGGCTTTAAATTATCGTTTTGTTGACAACATTCTTCGATGGCCTTCAAACAATCCCGCATCGCACTATCACCTCGTATGTAATTCTTGAATACGGCACCTAAATGACTGAAAATTTGATTAATTGCCGTGAGGACATTTACGTCGGGTACCATAATTGGGGGTAAACTTAAGATGGCCTTAACAACAAAGAAATTCACTTCGGTCAATGTCATATTGTATGCATATCGAGATGAATTGATTTCTAATATAAGGAAGTCGGGATTGGTTTTCTCTTTAAAGCCTCGCGTTAACGAATCAATCACTTCGGATAGGAAAACTGAAATCAAAGAATTTAATATTGCTACTTTTTTTAATAGTGGAAATTTAAACGTTACTATTCGAATCTTCTGGAATGGGAGATGCACACTGTGATTCATCGTCATCGTTACTTGAACTGTATACACTGCTTGTTGTATCTAATTTGTTCAACTCATGCATATAAACAGTTCCATTTGGTGCAACATAGTCCTCATCGTCCGAATCGGGTTCATAAACGTCAACGGCATCAGGTACTGTGTAGGCATTAGGACCCAATTCAACAGAATTCTCTAAAATTATAGGTATTAAAAAAAATTATTAAAAAGCCGTTAAATTTACCATCCTCCGGTAAAGTAGATTGCACAAACAATTTGGAAACTTTCGAATTGTCATTCAATTCAACCTGGCTGCCAAGCACAGATCCCTCAGTGATGTGAGTGTCCGCTCCAATGCGCGCACCTTTACCAATAACACAATGCTTCAGAATACAATTGTCCGAAATTGTTACATCATCGAATAGATAGGCATGATCAAGAATACAATTTTTACCAATTTTACAATTTCTACCGATTACCGAAAAACTTAACGTAGTTCCATCATCAACGGAACAATTTTCCTGAATTACAACATTCTCTTTTAGGGTGCCGCTTCTGGCCAACTGTACATCTTTGCTACGATAAATGTTATTTCTTAAGAACATATAGTTTTGTTTCAGCGTGCAAATGCCCATGTCCGGAACGAGTGGATAGGCCCAACGATTTATAACATCGTTGCTAATAAATTGATAAGTTTGCCAATTACTGACCTTTGTCGCATACTGTTCGGTTGGCAACTCAAACATATAGATTGTACTGGCCAATATTTCTTCGTTGATCAATAGTCCACGCACGAAATCATCTCGATTTTCAAAATCAAAATTATCGGCAAACAATGGCAGGGCAGACGGTGCACAAATTGCAATTTGTGGATCAATTAGATCGTGACGAATAACTACTTCAGAATTTACTAAAAATAATTCCAATAAAAATTCGAAATTACGTTCTTTCGACAGAGGCTGCAGACGTTGATGATGCAACAGTCGATTGCTATCCTTATCATAGGCTACGCAAATTTCATCACCAGTACAAAATCCTGGAGCCGTTTTCTTATAGACAACCGTCATTGCTGCACCTTTGTCAAATTTACACTTTTGTCTAAAAAAAAAATAATAATAAAAAATCTAGTCCATAGAAATTTCCAGTCAAATTACTTATGCTGTTCCAAAATAGTGCCTAAATGTGCATTTGTAACCGTGTCACATCCCAATAGAATGAAATGTCCACGTATTAAACCTTTTGCGTCTAAATCACGCAATGCATCGCCCAGGCATCGACAACCCTCGGAGCCAACAACTTGTACCGACATCTGAATGGACCAGGAAACTTTTTTCGAAATTCCATCCCTATAAAGGCGAGATTTGTCTTTAAAAATACCAACAAAGACTTACCCACTTACTTGATATATTCCTTAATTTTATCAATAAAATTACTACAAAATACAAAAACTTCCTCCACGCCGGACCGATTAAGTGCTTCCAGCGAATAGTCTAGCAGAGGTGTATTGACAAGTGGTAGAAGGCTCTGAAAAGTGGAAGTTCTTTTTCAAGTAAACAGAATTAAACCCACAAAAACACCAACTTACAAGGCTCGTTTCATTTGTAATGGGTAAAAAATTATCATTAAAATTGTCGGCTATTAAGACAGCTTGGATAACTTCCTTTTTCTGTAGTTGATCCATACTTATCGCTTTGTTGTGGATGATTCTCTAATGTGTAATCCAAAAATGCCACTTCGTATTTTTTTCTCCATACAAATATAATGTTGAGGTTATGTGCGTTTACTGTTGTTGTTGTGTTGCGCGAAAACTGCAACATCGACATACCGAAAACTTGCTATAAAATCGTCATCCAGCTGGGTGTTTTGTTTATTTTAATTGTAATTTTAAAAAATAACAAATTTTTAATTATATTTTTATCATGTCCGATCCAATTCTAAATGATAATCTTTGTAAAAATAATAGAAATGTGTTAATAAAATCATTAAAGTATCAGTGGGCTGCGTTACGGGAATTTGTGGATCAACATAAGCCGAATGTGGCGCGCTTATTGAAGCTTTCGGCAAGAATTTGTGTTCTGGAAAGGTAGGTAACTAACTACCTATTTAACATTTCGTTTTATTTATTTTAAAAATTTTTTTTTCAATTTATATAGTCATCTGCCTGATACAATATTATATTCCAAAGAATTAGTGGATCAGATAATTGGTGAAGTTTTAAGTGAAGCTAATCATATTGTAGGGAACATCAAGGATTCCAGGTAATTTACAAAAAGTACAATATTTTCGAAAACCAGAGAATTTATAAGCTTCCTGAAATATAAACATAACTAATCAATTCAAATCATTGTCCAAAACTATTTTATAAGTATAATCTAATTTATTTATTTTTATTAATTGGTCCATCAGGCAATGCGATTACTTTATCTCACATAATGATCTTTGATATTTTATAATTACAAAATTTTAGAGAACAGGAAAGGGCAGAGTTTAAAAACGTGTTTCATCGTCATCTCATTCTTTACTCCATAGGTAGCATAGGGCATGTAGTTAATTAAACTAACTTTATATAGAACCTAACTCGAGGGATTAACCCGAGACCTAACTTAATATTGTTCAACCAGGAATTAAAATATACCAAATATCACATGAGTTGGTTAATCTAGGAATAAGGCATATAAATTATTGTCATTTTATCTCGCAACATAAGTATTTTGTAAACTACATCTAATTTTTTAAGTATCCCCGTATTTGAATTATAATAATTAATAATCTAGTCTATCTATACATAAATTTAAAATTCCTAATTATAACTATAAATCCCGAGTTGGAAACCGCATTAGAAACATGTTATCCCATGATGATTTATGATTCTTTTTTCTGATTTCCGGGTTTACATATTTTTCTCATCATTTGCCCATCATTTCCTGAAGTGATTTTCCCTCGATAAATTTCATAATTTTACGTACTAAATCATTTTATTGAATGAATATTGGAATTGATTGATAAATAACTACTAACTTTAAATGGTTTATTTACAAACTCAAAAAACATTTATATTTCTAGTGAGCATCTCTATAATTCATACTTAGATTTGGATAAAAAATATAAACAATTTGTAACATCAGCGAGTCTGGTTGATTTAGATAATGATGATGATACTGACGCACCTAATGATGCAGCTGATGACAATAAACTTGTAGCGGGCAATGCTGTTGAAAAGCCACTAGCTTATTATGTAACAAACACCTGTAACATTGTCAAATATTTAGACATTTTTTATGAATATTTGAATTTAAAAGTAAAACAATTAGATCTAAGAACAGCTGAGACAGTTAAAAAATTAGATAAGGCCATATTTATATCGGAGAAATTCAGTTATCTCGTCGAAGATGTACTTATGTATAGTCAATTTATTCTAAAACCATTAGAGAAATAAGTATTATTTAATTAAGAAGAAAATAAAAAACACATTTATTTTTGTAGTTTTGTAGTTATTTTTTATTATAAATGTGAGGTTTAATCGGCTGACTCAAATTTTGTTCTAAAGACTTTCATTTCCAAGACTTAAAAAACTTTCAAAAGGCTTATGTCTTCCAAAAATCTCCTTAGACTTCCAAAACTTTCATAATTTTCAAACTTTCATGATTTCCAGACTTCTTAAACTGCCAAGATATTCATAATATTTCCAAGACTACAGATTTCTAAAAGACTTTGATTATTACCAAAAGTCCTCCATCTCCCTCTCATGGCTTTCACTTCCAAAGCTTAAAAACAAACTTTCAAATAACTTCCATAGTTTGCCAGATTTCATTGGCTTTCAAGACTTTCAAAATATTTCCATTAGACTTTCAAGATTTCTAAAACACTTATAAGAGTTCCAAAAGACTTCCATCCACAACTCATGTGAGATAAGAGCGGACTAACTCCCAAAACTTTCAACAAACTTTCAAATGACTTCCATATAAGCCTTCCACACTTCTTTGACTTCCAAGACTTTCAAAATATTTCCATTAGACTTTCAAGATTTCTAAAACACTTCTAAGAGTTCCAAAAGACTTTCATCCACAACTCATGTGAGATGAGAGAAAACTAACTCCCAAAACTTTCAACAAACTTTCAAATGACTTCTATAAGACTTCCATCTCCCATCTCATGTGAGAGAAAAGAGAAGACTTTCATTTCCAAAACTTCTATACAAAACTTTCAAAGGACTTCCATAAGACTTTCATGATTTCCAAAAGTTGAAAAAGACTTCCATATTCCACTCATGTGAGATAAGAGAGAAGTCTTTCACTCCCAAAACTTCCAACAAACTTTCAAGGGACTTCTAAAAGACTTCCAAAAGAGCTTCAGACTTCTTAGACTTACAAGACTTTCATATTATTACCAACGATTTCCATAAGACTTTCAAGATTTCCAAAAGTTCCAAAACACTTCCATCGCCCACTCATGTGAGATAAGAGAGAAGACTTTCACATCCAAAACTTCCAACAAACTTTCAAAGGACTTCTATAAGACTCCCAAAAGACTTCTTGCACTTACAAGACTTTCAAAATATTTCCATTGATTTCCATAAGACTTTAAATATTTCTAAAATACTTCCATCCATCACTTATGTGAAATAAGAGAGAAGAGTTACACTTTCAAAACTTAAAAAAAAAATTTCAAATGAATTCTATAAGACTCCCAGAAGAACTTTAGACTTCTTAAACTTACAAGGCTTTCTTATTATTTCCAATGATTTCCATAAGACTTTCAAGATTTCCACAAAAGTTTCAAAAGATTTCCATCGCCTTCTCATGTTAGATAAGAGAAAAGACTTTCACTTCCAAAACTTTCAAAGGACTTCTTTAAGGCTTCCAAAAAATGTCCAGACTTCTTAAACTTACAATTTCATAATATTTCTATTGATTTGCATAAGAATTTCAAGATTTCTAAAAGACTCATGTAAGAAACGAGAGAAGACTTTCACCACAGTATAAAATAATAACCAGTAGTAGCTTTTGAAAATTTAAAATACGGTTTTATTTTCCTAATTTGAATGACCTTGATTTCATTGTATAGGCAAATTTCTGTCTGAGAATATGGCCGATAATATGTTTAGTTCATTGTAGAGGCAGAATTCTGTCTGAGAAGATGGCCGACAA
>JANSTW010043361.1:0-13945 GCA_027564275.1 Diadocidia ferruginosa
TGCAATATATTTTCTGACATATTTCCTATATCATAAAATTGGTGATAAGGAAATTTTCCATTTTAATTGCATAAATTTATATTATGTACACACATATATTTAAAAGCCTCAACTGATTCTAAACTAAACCATTTTCATTTTTGCAAAAACTATTCATTGAATATATTTTTTGTTGGTCGGTCGTTTAAATTTAATTCTAGCGGTAATATTTTTTAGTATGAAAAACGATAGAAATTAATATATTTTTATTTAATTATTTTTTGTAATTTTATCGAAGGTATACAATAAAAACTGTCAATTGTCAATTGTGTAATGGAAAAATCAGATAATATTAAAAATATTCTTTTGATAGGTAAGATATAATTTGGAAATATTGTATACATATGTATGTAGTATAGACGCGAATAAGTATATATAATTTAATGATAAGTTTATGTAAATATTAATATAATATTCTATAGTATTTAACAAATGCGAAATATTAAAATAAATTAAAGAAGAACCTAAATTTGTATGCTTAAATTAATACATCTTGAATATAAAAATTATTTAAAAACTTTTTTATGGATACATTTTAAATTACTATACATAAACACAATATCTAGTTTTAATTTTATATCTAGAATAAAAAATAAAAATTAAAGAAAGCCTGATAAAATACCAAATCTTAATTTAAAATATTTAAAAAAAATTATAGAACAAACATAGACAATAGACATATTATTATGATTTTCATAAATATTTTATCTCACGTTCGTCGCTTGAAGTCTTTTGATTTAAAATAATTAATTCAATTAGTAAGAATTATAAGTAAAAAATCACTGGTTGGCTATAGTGAAAAAGTTTTTTTTTCACTTTTTACTATTAATTTTACAAAAATTGAGTTCATACAAGCAACTCACACGCATTTATCTGTTATTCCTCGTATATAAATATTCTAAACTTAAATCTGCTGCGTAAACGCAAAAAAAAATCATAAGTCTAATATCCAATTACACAAAGCACGCAAAATTAGCATATAAGTAGCTTTAATTAAATATAAAGCAATTTGAAAAGATAAACGTTTTAAAATTCAAATTTATTATACAATTTAATTTGCTATACGTATGTATGCTAATATTCTAAACTTAAAAAAAACTAGTTTTTTTTCTATTAAAAAAAAGTTTTCTTATCAGTTTTATATTAAAAAAATTAAAAATTTATTGCATTATATGTCATTATATAAATTGCACATAATACATATAAGCTCATAATATAAATTAATTAAATATTTATAATCATATAAAATAAATTATAAAATAATAATAATAAATAAATTATAAAATTCAAACAATACACATAAAGTTTTGCATTAGATTTTCTGTTGTTTCGCGAGGAAATATTTATACTCGCGTGAATGAAAAAAATTAAAGTCAAAGAACGATAAGGTATCTATAATGTGGTAATTAAACTAATTTATTGAACTATGATACTTATTGCTATTTATATATTGATAAATTTAATGATTTTTTAGTTTTTTTGTCACTGGTAAATCAAATTCAAAGTTACATACCTTTTGATGGATTTCAAAAATGCGTTATTGTGCCAGATGCCTGCCCTAATAGTAATATAACATTTTATCTCTACACAAGGTAGTTCCTGAAATATATTTTGCCTAATAAATATTTACTGAAATTATTTTAGAAACACCCAAACAAAACCACATCAATTAAATATGGCCAATGAAATGTCCATAACGGAAGCAAATTTTATCAAAGGACGACCTTTTGTGTTTTTACTTCACGGTTATACGGGCCACAAAGACTTCTCACCAAACACCGAATTAAGACCGGCCTTTTTCCAAAATGGTGAATACAACATTATATCAGTTGATTATCATCCTTTAGCCACTGAACCTTGCTACTTGCAAGCTGTTCAAAACTTGCCAGTGGTTGCCAAATGTTCGGCACATCTTCTGGACTATTTAATTTCAAAGAAAATTTTTAAAATTGACGATCTGCACATTATTGGATTTAGTTTGGGCGCACAAACGGCAGGAATGATTGCTAATTATTTTAAATCTGGAAAATTGAAAAGAATTACAGGTTTTTATCCAACAGTCTAAAAAAGGACGTTTGCATAATTTTTTATTTTAATTTAGGATTAGATCCCGCCAAACCTATGTTTATATTTGCAGCTGGTGATCATAAACTGGGCAAAGAGGATGCTGAATTTGTCGATGTTATGCACACAGATGTGTTTCAACGTGGTGTCTTAGCGCCATGTGGCCACGTAGATTTTTACGTTAATGGTGGATTTGATCAACCTGGTTGTAAATCACAAACCAATGATAGTAAATACTATAAATACTAAATGCCTAGTTATCTGATATTTTCAATTGAATAGGTGCTGGTGGCTGTAATCATGCCAGAGCTCCGGCTTATTACGCAGAATCGATAAATAGTAAAATCGGATTTTGGGGTTTTAAATGTAAGAATTGGATATCTTGGGCAATGGGAATGTGCAATCCATCCTCCTCACATGAATACGCTTTGATGGGTGAAAAGGTGTCAATAGCGTAAGTATATAGAGAAGACAATTTATTATATTTGAAGTGGGTTGAGGGTGCCACGGGATAGTTTTAATCATTTTAAGAATTTTCGTAGTCTAATTGGTCCCCTACAGTGAGAAGTGTGGTTTAGTTTCATGTTTTCTACTACTGTATGCTATTGTATATCAGAGTACAAGTAAAAAAATATTCTCACAATGTCATGAATTTTCGTCGTAAACTCACCTTAATTTTTATATTAATAATTCTCTGTATTATGAAATATTTTATGTGCATAAAATGCACATTATTTAATACCAGTAGGTAAAGTAAATAGAAATACATAAATATTTTTATTAGTTAGTTAGCTTTTAAAATTATATAGCAAAAATTTACTGTATAAAAAAAATTGTTAATCATTGACTTGTATAGTTTTAGGTTAAGGGCACTTCAGATGAAATATACAACATACTACTATATAATAATAATATATCAAACCTAAGATTTAAATATTTAAATTAATTAAAATTAAATATCATTGATTATATACTAAAATGTATAATTATATTGAATGATTTTACTAATTTTGATGTATCATTTAAAAAGAATCGTAATAACGAAAGAAATCAATGTCACTTTTTATTGTTTAAAGGTACAAACGTCAAATATTTTAAGGTTATATATTTGACGTTTGTGTCTTTTAACAAAATTAAACATTAAAAATTACATTGATTTCTTCCGATAATACGATTTTTTTCTAAATTTTGGATACACAAAAAAAGCTTTATACAAATTTTTATTTTTTCCTTTATATCATATTCATATCCTTTACGCGGGAGCATGGGGTTAAATAATTTTTTCCCAACAAACTTCTTATTAAATTTATTTGATACAATTTTTTTATAGATACCTTAATAATAAAACTCAATAAATTGTGAAAATTATATAAGGTTTATTATTTTATTACTATGTCAACATACCTTAATCAATAAATTCTAAGAAAAACAGCTTTCTTCTTTCAGTGCACGAGGTGAATTTTTCGTCGAAACAAACAGTCAACCGCCATTTGCCAAAGGAATTTCATCCGATATTTATGTAGGCGACGACAAAGATTAGCCAAACTATAAATTGTTGTACCAAATTAAAATATATATTTTTTAAATTAATAAACCTAAACTAAATAACCATATAGAAAAACAAAATTTAAATTTATTAACATATTTTAAATATTAAAAAAAAGAAATAAACAAAAAATTATGTAACATTAGTAAGTTATATAGTTTTTTTTTGTTAATAGTTATTATTGTTAAGTGCGTATAATTTAATATATTTAATTAATTAGTAAAATGGAATAATTTTAATATCTATAAACAAATCATAATATTTTGAAATATATATACGCTATAAAATGGCCTTTAAAACATTCGATTCGATGATGCACTCAACTTACATATAAAGTTCAATCGCCAAAGATGTTTTTATTGCATATATAGTTTTTTTCTTTTTAATTTATTAGTTTTTTCTGCATTATTGACCTTAAAAAAAATCTAGTTTTTTATTATTAAAAAATATAATTTAAAAAAATAGATACCTATACATATATACAATCAATGTAGAAATTGCGTAACGCAAACTAATCACGACCATGAAAGTAACAAAAAAATAATTTGCTTTTCTGCGTACTTTGAAAAATAAACTTTATAGCCATATGCATGAACACAATAATTTAATTGTCTTTGGTCTGACATTGATTTGATAAACTTTCCTATAATTTGGTAATTTTACCAATAAATATATATAATATAATAGGATGTTTGTAAACATCTTTATCAATGTGGCGGACGGTGGATTTTTGGTTTGTAAGGAAGCAGAAAAACATATATATTATGTTTGAAACATGCTAATATCTAGTTTATTAGACTATTTTCTTGTAACGAAGTCACTTTCAAGTCAATTTCGAGCAATAAAAAAAAAATATGTAAACAAACAACTATGGAGCCGAATCGAATCGAGATTGGCTAAAATAGGCTTTTAAAATTGTCATGAAATAGAAATATATTTTCTCTTTTATTTTATTTTTTTTGCAAAGTGTAGACTTGTCAGCAACACTACCTGTGGATCGATCGCTACTGATTCTTTACATATATAAATATATTATTGTTTTGATAATTACAGGAAAGCACTTATAGTACTTTACATCTGATGAATGTATTTTTTGTAAATTTAAAAAAAAAAATTATGTAATTTATACAAGATTTTGTTAGATTTTAAATAATATAAAGAGTTATTCACATGTAGTATTGATTGGCAAACAAATTGCAATTCATCAACAAATTTGAAAAAAAAAACTCGAATGTCTCTTCCAAAATAATTTAAATCTATTTTGATTAATTAATATTCATTACAAAACTGACAAAAAATTTCCTAAGTGTAATATGATTAATTTATTTGAATATATCAACAGGCGCAAGCACAATTATAAAATCTAATTAATTTTTTATTTGTATTTAGTAATTATATTATTTCATATATTATATTTTATGCAATTTAAAATTTATTAATTTATTTCCTTGACACGCTATACATAAAGTAAATAAACATAGTTATGTTATATTGAATGTTTAATGGCTTTTTTACCAGTGCAATGTAAGCTACATAGTATATTTATCAGTGGCGAAGCGAAAGTTTTACCATATAATATATAAGCAATGCTAAAATTGCTTATTTCAATTTTCGACAAAAAAATATTAAAAACATAAAAGCTCTTTTGCTAATATTAATTATATGATATGTATACGTTATACACTGTTTTTATTATGGCAATTAATCATTGGTAATACTTTGAATTTTCAAATCAATAAATACAGGGATTTTAATAACACATTAATATATACAAATTTATTTCTAATAAAACTAAAATTAAATTAAAGCTAAAAGTTTAAAATTATATTTTAACCATTTACCAATGTCCTACTTTAAAATTTCGATAGTTAAAAAAACATTAAAAGTCTATTTTTTTTACCGGGTGAAATTTCACCCTTTAGAGAAAAGAAAAGATTGGAAGTAAATAGACCGATTAGTACCTTTTATAAAAAAGAAAGAGCAGCAATTCTTTCATTGAATATTCTGCACTGTTGCAGTATTAACTAATGTATGGGGAAATGAAAACGGTAAAAACAATGCGATTTACTTTAAAACGATTTTTTCGGAAAATTAATAACATTTATATTTAATCATAATTCCTCATATATATTAGTATTTTTACCTCGCTAATAAAAAGTACAAGTTAATATTGGATAGAGTTTTTTTTTTTAATTTTATTTTCATATATAATAAAAAAAATTGCAAACTTATAAGTGGGGCTTTTTCATGACGTATATTAAGACTCTCTCTGTAAAATAAAATATATTTAGCAACCAGCGTTATTTTCCAATGAATAAAAAATATTTTTTATATAAAACATACAGATGAAGATTTGAACAATATTCACGATTTTAAATCACTGTATATATAGCTGCGGTTAGTTAACGTCGAACCGGTCATTTGAAAACATCTAAATTTTGTTGTTCATAATTTTCTTTTTAAATTTATAACTTATAAATTGTTGACTTTTAAAAAGACTGCATATGTAAGATGTTTGGTCTAGAAATAAAATAATTTAAAAATAATAAAGCAAGTGATTCAGTTGAAAAATGCGTTAATTATATCTTGAACTATAGTAGCGAACATAAAAGTCGTTTTATATTCAAATAATTGCATGTATATGAATCTTAATGTTACATACACAAATAACTAATTAGTGGTTTTAATGTTGCAATTTGGATTTAGAAAAAGTGATTTAATACATATGCTATATAAGTAGTATATAGATTTTTGTGTAATTATTTTAAATAAATGTTGAAAATACATTTCAAAGCTAAATGTAAACACTTTGTGTATAGTTTGTAAGTGATGAAGAAAACATGTGGATTAAACAACCTTATATTGGATTACTTATATTTGTAGGATTATTAAATTCCATAGGTAAGAAGTTTTTTTTTATTTATTTATTCAAAATTAATATTTGCAAGTCCCGAAAACCTTAAATCAATGTATATATAAGTAATTTATTAATTTCTTTTTAATATCATCACAACCCTGAATGATAGAAAAAGATTACATTTTAAATAAAGACTTTCAATAAAACTAAACTTTTATGGATTAATCTAACTAACTAACAAGAAAATTTCAATTTTAAATTCATGCCAATTATTTTATAAACTAAGTATTGCTTACATCAGCCCAAAATAAATACTCAAAACAAAGCCTCTAAAACACTTCCAATTGGTTTTCCTTCTTAATATGCACCGGCAAGGAATTTCATATACTAATACCACGCACAAACAACGAAGAACTTGATTGTACTGTCGTGTGATTTATGATCGAATTATATAGCTGAGCATCTTCAACTGAAAGATGAAATTTGCGAAATTTAAGCACACTTGGCATTATTAAACAACGAAAAAAGCAAGAGGCCGAGTACAGATCCTTGAAGAACACCACATGCGGAATATGTAATACATAAGAACGTCTAAATCAACACACTCGAAACAAGACGAGAAGTAACTTCTAATTAATGATACCGCAGATGTTGAAAAAACCAAACAAAATCTGCAATTTAGAACAAAGCATTGCATGGTCAACCGAATCAAAGGCCTTGGAAAAGTTTAAAAGAATTGAAGCTGCTGTTAATTTCCGATCAAAAGCTCGGCATACATCATCGATTATCTTCAATAGGGTGGTTGTTGTACAGTGTACTATGCTTAGCTCGAAAGTCAGATTAAAATTTGTTAAGAAGATTATTAGCGCTAACATAACATAAAACCTGATTTTTTTATTAGATTTTACAAGAATTTTGAAAGTATCGACAACATGCAAATTGGTCTAAAATCAGAAGGATAAAATGATTTAGATTTTTACGCACGGGCACCACTCTACTCTAGCCACTTCTCAGATTGATGGATTGTCCGACGATATAATTGTAAAATAAAAA
Source organism: Diadocidia ferruginosa (assembly GCA_027564275.1). Taxonomy (NCBI): domain Eukaryota; kingdom Metazoa; phylum Arthropoda; class Insecta; order Diptera; family Diadocidiidae; genus Diadocidia; species Diadocidia ferruginosa. The sequence continues at coordinate 7,560 of JANSTW010043361.1, forward strand.
ATGTGAGTTAAGAATGCGATAACACTAAAAATGCAACGTTCCTTTCTACTATAGATCTACAAATTATATAATAGAAGAAAACCAAATAAATGCGTCATTAATTGATTTCTTTCGAAACACTTTAAATTCTGCATGTTTATCCTAAAGAGCAAGTTTCAACTGATTAAAATGTTTCATCATTGTATTTTCGTCAGTCATGGCTCATTTTATATACCAGATCCGAATGGGAAATAAATCCTTATTAGAAATTAATAAATTAATGTCGATTGATTTAAAATTTCGAAAAGAACTAACATCTTCCTTAAAAGAACACAAATTACAAGCTTGATAGGCAAATAGCAAGTCTTGAGTAGATAGCCAAATACCAATTTGATTAAATAGAACTAGATTATGGGGTTTATTTGTGAGCAGTAAGCTTTTGTAAATGTTCACATAAACATGAGCATTTAGACGAATATAGATGTGTTTGAGTTATTAAACCAAATATTTTTTACTGATTAATAAGATAGTTCCTGACCAAGTGCCCTCATAAGAATATTTTGAGAAACGAACAAGTCAGATACTTTTTTTGATATTAATGCACGAGAAAATATATTTTATCAAATATTAGATTGGTTCCTGTCTCCTAACCAGTGGCTAGTGCTTCAAAAAGATTATTTCTAGAACCGAACAAAGAAGTTTTATGATATTCATGATCGCTGAAGACATTTTACAGATTAATGGATTAATGGTGATTGTTAAGGCCATAACGTTAGTCTAAAATATTATCAGTTAACAAAGCACTACATTATTTAATATATTTTAATCAATAAGTCTAAAACAATTTATTGAAATGGGTGATGTTCTTATGAAAAAAATTAGAAACTTACGTTTTCCTAAAATTTTGGAACACACCTTCTTACAAGTCCGATTTGAGCGAAATTGAGCCAACAATTTATGGTTGATTGAAATATAGAGAATAAATGAGAAAATATGAAAATCTTTTTGAGTAAAGTGGTAAATTTTGCTAACTCTTATTATATTAAGTTGAAATGTTAGGTGGCCGATCAGTGGCTTATGGCCGATGATACCCCAGTTTACCCTATTGAAATCAGTTTACACGACACTTCCTTATATATTATTTTTAATGTTTTTTTCAATCAATTTGAATAGAATGTAGTTTAACATAATGAAAGTCTGTTTATACGACCTTCGTAAAAAATTTACCGGCCAAAAAAACAATCAATTTTTAATCGAAATAATCATTCACTTTATTTTATCGATCTATATACAGTGTTTTATCTTATATATAGAGTTAAAAAAATACGTCTCCTATTAGAATATTTTTAAAAAAATAAACAAATACAAATTTTACAAATTAAAAAAAAACTAAAATTATTTAAAAAATTAAGAATAAATAAAGAAAAATTGCATATTACTTCAGTTTGCATAAAAAAAATTAAATTTGATTTTTATGACGTTATTTACATTAAGACATAAATATATATGACTGTTATGTAGGAATATACGCTTATCGCACAACAACGTGAAAAGTAAAAAACTTTCACTGAATTTTATGAATCAACAACTTAATAATAATAATAATTATATAGCATAATAAAAGACAGAAAACTATATTATTATAATATAGCAAAAGTTTACAAAAAATCAATAAAACACAAATAAAATAAAGGCATATACGCAGAAACTCTATATAAGTATAATAGTAAAAGAAGGTTAAAAATTATAAACCATGACTTGCATCACATTATAACTTCAAAATATTTCTTATATTGTAATAAGTCATAATTAAATTATTTATTTAAAATATATTCAAAGACAATATATTTTGATTAATATAATTTAATTTTTATTATTTAATAATATAATATGTAATAATTTTAAGGAAAAAAATTATACCTATAAGATCTGCTAGATGATGTTACTTAATATTCGTTTTTTATAAGATAAAAACTAGATTTAAATTATATAAGCGAAAAAAGCAACAGTCACATCATAATTATTGTATGCAGTAGACGATCTTAAGTGAAAAAGAAAGTGGTAATATTTGTATGTAGGTTTATATGGATAATATACAATATATGAAATAACACTGTTGCAGACAGCATAGTAAATTAAATTGTGTAGAATGTTAAATTGATACTTTTTATCACATAATAATTTGTTTTTTTATTATTTCATTCGATGGTTTTCTTTATTAATTTTCATAATTATGTAAAGGTAATTTTAGTTTTTAGAAGAAATTCCTATAACTCACGATTTTTTGGCAATGTTTCCTGACTATTTGAGAATCCACATAATTCGATTAGAATGCCTTAAAGAATGTTAACATCCAAACCGAGCAATAATGGGATGCTGCTTTTACGTTTCATCTCAATTATCAAATCTATCTAAATTTCTCTAAGTTGTATTTGAAGACGATAGTACCAATACCGAAGATAAAAAACGCAAAATTATGTTCCGAGTTTCGTCCTATAAACGTATTGCAGATCCATGAAAACTTATTGAACGAGTAGTACAGAATCAATTTATGAATCTCGTAGAAAAGAACCAATTATTAACAAGAAATCGGGGTTCAGAAAAAAACAATCATGTGAAACGTTCATTTACTACATTTTAGCAGTTTTGCCGTTTTCTTGGACTTCAAATAAGCATTTGAAACTATAGATAGACGTCGATTGATTTCAAAATTAAATAATATGGGATTTGGAAATGATACTTTGAAATGGTTTGCAAATTATTTGAGTGGTAGAATGCAACAAACAAAGTTCAACGAGTCAACATCAACAATGCAAGAAAATACTCTGGGTGTACCACAAGGATCAGTTTTAGAACCATCTTTACTTTATATAAAAATGATATTGTAAAAAGCATAAAGTATTCATCAATTAATTTATTGGCTGATGATACACTTATTAGTTTATTACAATTTCTTCAACAAATTTGGAAGAAGACATTAATAAAATTAGCTACGATTTAACGTTTCAATTTATGGACAAAAAATTTGATCAAATTAGGCAAAGAACGAAACAGTATCTAGTTTATTGTTTTCATTTTTAATCATTTTTATAAAAAAAAAATCATATAAGAACACCTCCTTTCCTTTGACCTATAGACTCCAAATGCAATCTCAGGGACCACTAATAACATACCCACACAAAAATTTGGTCAAATGATCTACTAGTGAAAAACTTTCTTGTATCTAATGTTTTGAATTCATTTTTTCTTCACAATCTGTTGATTTTAGTTTTTAAAAGAAATTCGACGATTTTATCTCGTACATTTTGATTAGAAATTGATGGAGAATGCTAAATTCTAAAAAAATATTTTCTTTATAAAGAAGTTAACATATTTCTATATACATTTTTTTTTTAATTTTAGACTCACAAAAAGCCGAAACTACAACCGAATCAGCGGATGTCTTCAAATCTGGCTCTTGTCTAGAGAAACCATATCGATGTCCTCATCCGAAAATAAATTTTTTCCTTTACACACGACGAACACAAAAGGCTCCCGAGCAAATAGATGTTCTCGATCCCGAAGCATTCTATTTTACACATTTTAATCGAGCACATCCAACGAAAATTGTTATACATGGATTTGGTGGCGGCCGCAATTTATCGCCTAGCCCTGACATTCGCGATGCCTATTTTAAACGTGGCGATTACAATATAATTATTGTTGATTATGGAAATGCTGTAAAGGAACCGTGTTTAAGTCAAATGGAATGGTCGCCAAGATTCGGCAGCCTTTGCATTGCACAGCTTGTTAAATATATAGCTCGTCATCCACGGGGTATTCGACCGGATAATATTCACTTTATTGGCTATTCTGTCGGAGCTCATATAGCCGGTTTGGTGGCAAATCATTTTACACCGGCCGAAGGCAAGCTGGGCCGAATAACCGGACTAGATCCGACAATATTTTTCTACGCTGGTTCTAACAATACCAGAGATTTAGATAAAACAGATGCACATTTTGTAGACATTATACATACGGGAGCGGGAATTTTAGGACAATGGAGTCCAAGTGGACATGCTGATTTCTATGTTAACGGTGGAACTAGCCAGCCGGGTTGTGCTAGCTTCACGTTATTTCGTATGTTATACATAGTTTTATCACAGAAAAGACTTACTACCAGATGCTTTACACCATATAAAAAAATATTCCATTAGCAAAACTGTTATACTTAGACACTTAATTTTTTTTAACATTAAAGTTAAAATTTCAACAAAGATTTTAGAAGAAAAAATTATTAAAGAATATTTTATTATTTTTTTATATTAACTATAAAGAATCAAAATTATGGGGTGAAATGTCTGATTGTTAGTCTTGTCTGTGGTTTTATCTTATCTTATCTTACAATATTTAAGATTGCATTTTATTTCAGAAACACTTGCCTGTGATCATACCAAAGTAACGCCGTACTTTATTGAATCCATAAATAGTCCTAATGGTTTCTATGCTGGACCTTGTCCAAATTTATTTTCCTATTTGGTTGGATGGTGTGAACCAAAAGATTCAGAATATGTACTGATGGGTGAACATTGTAGCCTTCAGTAAGTAACTTGGTTATATAACTGATATTATTATAGATCATTCTTTTGTAATTTCAGAGCTCGAGGCGTCTTTTATGTTACAACCAACTCTAATCCACCATATGCTCGAGGCTTTCCCAACAAGGCATCGGCAGCAAAATCAGAGTATGCAAGCGTTCGAAAGAGATAACATTATTATTGTTCAAATTAGCTATAGAAAACTTATTTTATTTATTAGTGTATGATGATTTTGGATATATTTGTAATAATTGTATAAAAACCATATTTTGTAATTAAGTCGATTTATTATTTAAAAAATAAAACAAAAATGATTATATGGATGGCATTTATATGTAACCTGCGCTATCTGTTAAAGGTATATATAGGAGATATCATCATCGTGTCCTTTACTGCAAAGCGATGAAGCATAGTGACCAATTTTACCCTTTCTATCTAATACCATGGTTTTCATTGACGGCCATATCAAAGGTGGAGTGTTGTCAGCAACTCGCACTAGCCTTATTTGGTGGTGATCAATCACTATATGAGGCATCCTAAATAATAATATAATATAGGAGATGGTGCAGCTTATATAATATAGTTTCTCGATTAATATTAGAATTTTCTAAAATAATTTAAATAATTGTGTTTTCATTTGAGTCGTTATTGCGCTTTGGATTTAGTGTAATAGATAATCAAATCGTTACGACGACGAAAACATTTTTAAATTTCTCACAACTATCATTTTTGTTGAAAACTTCGCAAAATAACGTTTAACGATAGTTCATTCATTTCGAAAGTATTTTTAAAAGATGCGCATAATTTTCCCGCTTAAAATAAGCCTACACACGAGCTGCTACGACAACGGGATCATTTTTAAATTAAAAAAAACTGATATCTGATAGACCTCCTGCTACCTTCTGCTTGCCTGTTACTTTAAGTAAATAAATTGCTAGCAAAAATTGGAAAAACATTTGTATGGCTTCCCGAAAATTTTTTTTGCGAGAAGCTTCGCCCTTCCCAGCTTAATGTAGCATACTTTTTTAGCTTTAATTTAAGAGCTTGATGCGGCGAAGCTCCTCGCATTTTTTTTTTCAAGTAAGCCATACAAATGTTTATCGGGTTTTTGCAACAACCAAATTTTGCAAGGAGCTTCGCCTCCTAAGCTTTATAAAAGCTCGCTTGTTTAGCTTTAATTTAAGCTTGATGAGGCGAAGCTCGCCATTTTTTTAGAGAAGACATACAAATGTTTTTAGATTTTTCGATAGCAATTTTTAATAAAAGTAACAGGCAAGCAGAAGTTAGCAGGAGGTCTAATCGAAATCAGTTTTTTTAAATTTAAAAATGTTCCCGTTGTCGTAGCAGCTCGTGAGTAGGCTTATTTTAAGCGGAAAAATAGTGCGCTTCTTTTAAAAATACTTTAGAAATGATTAAATGATCGTGAAACATTATTTTGAGAAGTTTTCAATAAAAACGATAGAGGTAGTGAATTTAAAAATGTTTTCGTCGTCATAACGATTTGTGGTCAGGCTTATTTTAAAAGGGGAGACAGTGTGCATCGTCTAAAAATAGATTTGAAATTATCAAGTGTCCGTAAAAGAATATTTTGAGAGGTTTTCAATGAAAACGAAAGAGGCAGTGAATTTAAAAGTGCTCCCGTTGCCGTAGCGGCTTGTGCGTGGGCTAATTTTAAGCGAAAAAATATTGTATATATTTTAAAAAGACTTTCGAAAAGAACGAATCGTCATGAAACGTTATTTTGAGAAGTTTTCAAAGAAAACGGTAATTTTAGTGAATTTAAAAAATGAGTCTTATGTCATTCTGACTAACGCGTACGCTCATTTTAAG
>JANSTW010043372.1:0-13945 GCA_027564275.1 Diadocidia ferruginosa
TTTAGAACCCCACAATTTTAAACAACGAGTATTTCATTCCTGAGCGTAGCAACGCACGCCGGGTACCAGCTAGTATAGAATATAGTATACGGCAAAAAATCAACGTTCTGCATATAGATAGATAAGAGAGGGTCGTCATATATAATAGTTCTTATAAGTAATTTCAATTTTCTATGTCGATGAGCATTTATAGAATTTAAAACCAAAAAATATTATATTTTAAATCCTGAAAATATTTGTCACATTGTGGTGTAAATTAATTGGTTTTTTTAAACTCTATATAAACGGAGTTTAAAGATTTTATGCTTTTTTAGGTAGGTTCAAAAGGTACAAATTTGGGCTAAATAAGAATAATGAATTAAATTATAGTTTTTTTTTTATTAAACTAGTTTAATATACAAAGAAAAAATTCTATTCAAATATTAAATAGAAATGCTCCTGCCGGTTATATGCTATATAATAATATGTGGACAAAAGGAATATATTTTAAATGTTATATATATGCCCTGTAGATGGGCTATATGTGTGCCTGCATTTAGCGTTAATAATTTTGGTAACTAAAAATAAAAAAGAGGAAATGTAATTTTTCGGGGAAATGACAATAGAAGAGCGTCATTGTCAAAAATCTAGGTAAAATTTTGAATGTGCTCAACGATTTTTCGGGGTTTGTTTAAGAGGACACAGCCAGTTAACTTTTCATGCGTTTCCATTCATAACATACATATACAGAAAATATAAATTACATTTTATGACATGGCATAATTTTCATTATTTATATAATTTTATATTCTAAATGTCCTATAAATACATTAATTTAGTGAATACAATGCGAGCGATTGTGTGCATAAATGCGATTTTTGGTCATCAAATTTTCTATAATAAGTATATTTATTTGTGCAGTTAGAGAGCACATTTTATAGTTATTACTAGAAAATGATAAATATAGAAAATTTAGTTTTTGATTTGATTTATTGAATTTATAATGTGGTTTTTGTGGATTTTATGCCAGAGGTTCGAAAATGTTTTAATACCATTAATTTTGACAAAATTTTACAAACAAAAGCAATTGATATATATATATATATATATATATATATAGTCGTTAGCTCTAAATCATGTATTACTGGCAAATGCCTAAAACTACATTTTAAAGGATTTAATCCATCATTCTAAATTATTTGTTGAATAGCACTTTGTATATACATATAAATAGTTGTTTCATTTATTTTTAGCTATTATAGTATTTAAAATTGAATCAGAAATTTAAGCACCACTTTACTCTGCATATAACTAAATGTTATATAATATAACTATGTGTATATTTATACAAACAAACATGTACCTATATCTATATATATATATGCCTAATAGTTGACGATCAAATATATATGAATTTGGGGTTATAAATTGCAAAATTCCATTAAATATACGAGATAGTTAGAGGTATAGAGCAAAATTGAATGATATAGAAATTTAATTGAAATGAAATTGTTTTGTTATTGTTTTCTGATTTTTTAGTTATTTAGCACAGGCTGCGACAATAATAAATTAAGTAAATTTTAATGGTTTTCAAATCTATTGTTCGTAGTGTACATATATAACTAGTTATTTACAAATTTAAAACAAAAAGTGTTAAAGAGATATTTTTATTTTGTTTAATTTCAATTTTTTTTCAAATATTTTATCCTTTTTATAATATTATAATATAATTTTAAAAATCTATATTACTATGTTTTAACTGAGGTTTGGTGACATGACATTACACCCAAAGACATAACGCCCAACCGCTTTAACAAGATTTTTGTTTAATTCTAAAAACAACATAGCGCAGCCAAAATATAAACCCATCGCTTTGTAAAAGATAAATTTTATCGTTGTTTAGCGGTTTAAGCTTGTTGAAAGCTTTTGGGCGTTATGTTTTTGGGTTTTATGTCCTGTCACCCTCGTTATTTTTAAACAAAACTAAATAAATATTTAAAACTACCTATAATTCCACTAAAATCTATGGAAACACATTCTATTTATATAAGCACTCATTATATTATAAAAAAGTGTACAACTATTAGCCCACATGAAATGGAAATTTTTTTTCGTTGTCACCATATAGCATCAATTAGACGAGTAATATACATTAATAAAATAAATATATATGGATTATGAAATTTGGTTTATTGAACATATTTCATATATTCGAGTGACCATTATATGTTATATAGTTATGATAATTGTTATCTGAGTTAACTATTTAACATAAAATAAATGCTTATCTTTTGTAAAAATAAAAACAGACTTATTAGAGCCCCTATATGTATATATACAAAATGAACGGAAAAATGTATTAAATAATTATTCTTTTAAAATTTTACAATGTACAAATATATTAATTATATATAGCAAAAATATTATCTTTAGCATAACAATATTAAATATATAATATGTAAATTGTTATTCATTATTATGCTTGGCATTTAGTAGTTATATTAAACTCATTTACCAGTCATTATTATATATAAAAATTTATGAAAAATTTGTTAAGAACATAAACGGTAATATTATATTATAACTTTTCAATATATACAAAAGATAAATTTTTTCAATAATTTTTTGTTGTTACTTACATTTGTGCATTCTGGTGATTGTAAACAGGAAATATCATCTGTTGTGTACTGAAAATAAAAATATAATAAATTGGTTATTTTTTTAAAATAATAATTATTGTTCTTTAGTAAATAAATTTATAGCAATTGTTTTTAATTAGTAAAAAAGAAAGGTTTTTAATAAATATACGTTGGTTTTTGTTGACCAATACTTATATAATTATTAATATGCTAATGAAGTTAAATAGATAACAGAAACTAAGAACTTGAACATCGCTGTTTAACTCATATTTTTGAGATAATATTCACAAAATATACAGTTTAAAATATTACATAAATTTAATAATTATATTATACTCTGCAGTTATGACATTACCATATATAAAAACAATATGCATATTAATGTACATACAAAAAATCAAAGTATAATTAATATTATTATATTATTAATTTTCTTTATATATCCTGTTAAAACTTAAATATATTTCTTTACCCCTATCATTAAAAAAAAATTTCTACTTATTTTCTATATTAGTGATAATTAAACTTATATTTATTCAGGTTATATATTGTATGCGATAGTAGAGCCACAAAAACTGCATTAGTACTTATATACGAAACCATAAAATTATAGAATAGTAATCAGATTAAAAAGCAATAAGAAATTAGCCAAAAATAAGGTTGTAAAATTGCAATAATATATTCTCTACAAAATATTACAATATTTTATATAATATATTAATATATTTTATATTATATATAGAAAATATAAATTTTATTTTCGGTTTACTATCTAGTTTCACTATCTCTTTGTGTTCACAAAAAAAGGATTTATTAAACATAATTTGCCATAAAGTCGTGCTCATGTTAATGCACTTTTTTTTGCAGATATTTTTGATTTTAATTTGTTTAATACTTGAATACCTATACCTATATAGTTCATAAAAACAATAATATATTAATATCATAATCTTCGCATCATATAATAATATTAATGTTTATTTATTTTTTAATTCTTTATTAATATTATTATATGCTGCGGTTTCGGTTGTTTTTTCTGGTTGTTTTATACGCGAATATCGATTACTTTGGCTCGATATATTATATTGTATTATATATTAAAGTCAGTAGCGCAGCTGAGACAATTTTTATCAATATGATATAATGCATGCATTTTTTTTATTTAAACCAAAATCTGAAACATTGTTTTATAAACACTTTTGTCAATATGAATGATTTTTCGTATCAAGGTATTTTTGTATATCATAATGTTTATCTTTTTATAACTTATATTTTATACTTTTATATTTTTTTACCATATGTGTCCAGTGGGACATTATGTCCATTGATGAATAAACAAAAAAATAAATAAGTAAAATAATTATTAAGAGAATAACAAAGAATTAACTACATAGAAAGTTCATTCAATTCATGGTAATTAAAACTTTATTATTCTTTATAACAAAATTAATATTTCTTACATGATCTAAGAACTTATAATCCATATTATTTTTAAATAAACAATTTTTAATAATTTATTCTAAAAATAATTAAACAGAACGATCAACCATTAAATATATATAGAAAAGATATTCTCGTAGTTTCGACAAAATTTCAGGGTGAAATTGCAATTTATTTATGTATTGTTACGTCACTGCTTACAATTATTTTATTACAATCCATATACAATTTAATAATGTATATTTATTATATGTAAGAGTTATAATGATTTTTTAAGGATAAACAATATGATTAACAAGTAAAATATATATACAACTAAAAATATACAAGAAAAAACTGTAATTTAAGCACGTATTTTTCTTATTAATGGCCACGAAAAATCGAGTTCTTTGAAATTATTTTCTTCATAATATATATATTATATATGTAAGTACGTAATTGCATTACTACCATAATGTTGTGTTTGTTCTGAGGCCTGGCAAATATTATTAAAAGGAAAAAAATGTGCTTTAAGTAGTTTTAATTAGCATAAAATGGAAAATTTAAAATAGTAAATTTTTTTTTGTTAAACAACAGAATGAACAAAACACTATAAGGAATATATTGTTTTTTGATGCACGGTGGTTTTTATGTATAAACTGGAAAAAAATTTGCTTCAAAACAAAACCAAAAAAAAAACCCAAACACAAAGCATATGTCGGTCGGTCGGTATCTTTGAAAATATATTTGTATATATATATTTATATATATATATATATAGTTGATAAAAAATGCGTTTTGATTCGCATCACGGTTGCTCGATTGAAAAAATTCTCGTATACCTCTAGCATCCTCCAACAAAGCCTTAAATATATTTTTTATACTTCACATTTTCTACATAATATTATAATGTAATCCATTTATTATGATGAATAAAGTGTGCATATAGGCTTTTTAGAGCACAATCAAAAAAGTTTTAGTTTTTCTCGTGCATTAACTACCTATATATATTATATTCAAAAAACTCCCAACAACAAAAAGTAATTTCAAGAGTCTAATATGGGAAGTTATATTAAAAAAAAGTTGATTTAATTTCCATTATTATAGTTATATTGTGATACAATAATTTATCGGGCGTTTCTTTATAATAATAATTTTAATGTTTGTTTTGTATAGGTATACGAAAGAACAAATTATTAAGCCTTTTAAGTTTTAAATTATCTTTCCATACAGCCGCGCATCAATCCGCATCCATCCACATTTAGAATGAAAACACAATTTAACCTTTTTGGTAGACGTTTGTTGCTTTGCTGTATACCACATAATTGCTGATTAATTTTATTTATTATTTATATTTGAAAATTAATTTAATTGCGCGTGTTGTTTCATCAAATTTATAATTACGCGGAAACAAATTCGGTGATTATATATTTATATATTGTTTTCGTGGTTAATTTTCATCTTTTGGAATACACATTTATTAAATATAAAAAAAAACTTTTAAAATTTAAAAGCTTAGACACAATGTAGAGTAGTGTAGTTAAATGCAAAATGTCAAAATAATTTTGAAAAACATGTAATCAATTGCAACCGAATACACTGCCCGCGTACTGCACGGATATATACTGAAAGTTGATCAACTTTAAACTTTTACGCCGGTGTACGGTTTAAAATGTCAAAAGACAAGAAAAGGAAATATATTTGTTGCACTAATTAAATTGGTTTAATAAAATTTAATAAAGAAAAGAAAATTAAGTTAACTTAATTAATATATAATAATTATATTAATAAAGCAATTTAAAAACGAATTTCCGACAATTTAAAAAACAAATATAATTTTAAAAAGCGTATTTTGACATTTTGTTCGATAAAATTTCGATGCCGTACTATGCTCGCCACAGTACACATTACTACAGTCGTCATTGTGTTCTCACATACCAATAATATATATGTATATTTAGATTTTAAAATTTTAAATTAGTACCCCAAAATTCATTTTAAAAACCACATTTAAAACTGCCGCCTAAAATCGGGGACAGTGTGGATTTTTTTTTAATACTTTAGGTGAATATATATTTTATTGAAAAAAAAAATACATACAATTTTTGTTTGTTTCATTTTCAAAAATTTAAAATAAATTTAAAAATGTTAATTAAAATTCTGGCCGGTAAATTAAAAAGTCATACATGAAGTCTTTACTTCTTTTTTAGTTTTCTATAACATATAAAATAGAAAAAAGTGTTTTTTTTTCTGTAAAACCTTATTGAAATGTCACCAAATTATTTAGTGTATTAAATCAAATCTAAATTCAAATATTGTTTTTCTTTCAACTACTAAAGCTAACCTAATCAATATTCGTGTGCTCGAAAAAATCCTTCGCATATATATTATAAAGTATAAACTCTAATATAATTTTGTAAATCCTCCATATACTAAATTAATCTTCAATATTTAGTATATAGTCAAAAGCACACCTTAATTTCCTTTTTTTTGTTCACATAACTGTAATTTTTGTGTGTATAAAAGTTCTGCAATAAGCTATCGTGTCACCCGAAAAATGTTCCCACATATACTCTATATATACAATATCGACCACAAAATGTTTGTGGAGAAAACACCCAAATTTCCACCAGCTTTATACAGTGCTACACTTGACGCGTTTGCCAATTTTTTTTTTTTGTCAATTTTCCGGCGCAAAAACATTTGAAATATAGGTTTATATCTTTGTATATAAGTAATATATTTAATGAAAAGCTAAAATAATCTCGTAACTATCAGAAAATGTTGATATTTTTATAAAATAGCGTTGATTTATTGTTAAATATATAAAGTTACTAACAGGTCAAACATATTATAATAAATACCTTTTTATAACAACCATCTCGACACAGATGCAATTGCAGCAACTGCACAGATTTGTCAGATTTTACACCACAATCCACTTGGCACATTAAATCTAAAAGTAGTGTACACAATAAAAAACATTTTAAAATTACAACAATTTTCAATGACATGGTTTTTCTTTCGTTGTTATCCTTTTTCCTGTGCTATATATTTCTTATATAATGTAATTTTCTTTTGTGTATAAAGTTATACAAATATATTATGATTTTCACACACAAATAGAGGAAAAATTATGCTATTCGGAATTTTCCACACACTATATAATATTTATAAATGAGGAAAAACTGAAGGGTTTTACCCACAATGACAAAATTAGAAGAAAAATTTGACTTTTTTTGCCTATTTTTTAGGAAATGCCTTGTGATAGTTTTAAAATAACCTTGCACTTGAAAATAGAGGTTATCAAATTTAAGGTTCACCAGGAAAACGGAAACTTTGAACAGACTGAATACGCGTATCTATAAACTCTACACGACAAAGTCACAAACTCAACTAAAATAAGAGAGTTTATACGAAAGAAGTTTGAGGTTATTTTATAATGTTGAGTAAATAATGTAAAATGTACAATAAATTGTAAGAGAAAAGCAGGGGCTATATTTCATATATATATACGCTTATTTTATACATACGTTTGTATTCGAATATAATATATAATCGAAGCGTAGATATATTATATTGTTGGAAGTTGACTTGAGCTTGAGATCGAATATAGGTATTCGAGGAAAAATAGAAGAGAAATTCAATAGCTAAAATGAAGAGATATGTCAGTTTTTTGGTATAGACTATTTGCATTGTAATGGGTGCCTGAATATATTTTATATAGGAACGCATCACTATCCAAATAGCCAAATTGTCATAATAAAATATAATTTTATTATTCTTCTTTTTGTCCGTTAATAAAATTGTCCCTGGTAATAATATGATATAGCTGCTTCGTTGCCACACAGGAACACTTGATTTTCTGAATTTTGAGGATAATTTATTTTAATAAAACCTCATCTTCTTTCATAAATTTGTTTTTGCGTTATATACACTCGAGCTTATAAATTATTATACAATGAAAAAATTGGTTCTTTATTGCGTACGTTCTTTAAAAGGTTTCTATATATAAGAAACTAGAGGATCTTATCTGTACACTTGCACAAAACGATCAAGTAATATTTGCATGTTTTTTATATTATATAAAAATCAAAAACGGTTTAGTAGTAAAATAAAATTATAAATTGTTTTGAGAATTTTACAAAGTTTTAAGAAATTTTGTAAATATTTTCTAAATTTTCTGTAAAATATAAAAACAATATTTAGAAATACTTGTCGCCATTAATTTTTTGGTGAAAATTATTTTATATATATTGTGGTATAAATTTAATAACATGCTGTTACATATATATGAGATTTTGATGCAAATATTAAACCTTTTTACATAGTAAAAAATTCAGTTATATATGGTGCTGTTAGTTTCTGTACTAAACTTCGTCAGCTCAAAGACCAACTATGTATAACTTTTATTCTTAGTTTTGTTATATACCTATATTATGCGTTTATTCCCATAACAAGTATGACTGTATAAAAGTTGACTGTACCTTGTGTGTTTAGTATAGATAAACAAATTTGATGAAGTAAATTCTGGTTAAGATGTGGTGCTTGTGTTTATATATTTTATTTAAAGGTATTCAGCGTTATACAACAACAACAAAACTCACGAAACAACGCAGATAGAATATCAAAAAGCATAATCAACCAAATAATACCTAATATTTAATAATAACATGAAGGTTTCTGATGCTTTTTTTAATATACTTTTATAATAAATGAGTTTTTAATTCGAAAAACAAAAATGAAATTTTAAGATTGTATTTTGAAAGTAGCATAAGTCGTAATTTAAAAAAAAGTTGAGTAGTTGTTTAAAAGAATGTTTATAACAATGTACACTGGTAAATAATTAAAACTCAAAAATAAATGTTTTTTTGAAATATGACTTAAGTCACTTGCAAGATAATCCAAGTTATAATAAAAATAAAAAAAATGAATTATACTGAAAATACCATTCTTTTAACACTGGTTTTTTAGTCTTTACATAAGAATATTTTTTAATTTAGACAAATATTTAAGAATTATATTAAAAATGTACACTTATATAATATGTAGTCGGAATATTATGATACTCTAGATTTATATATTTTATGTTTTGTTTTTATTATATACGTGTTTACATTAATCTCTTTTATTTAATTTTTTTTTTTTAATTAATTTATTTCAAGGCCCTTTGGAATAAAATAAAAATAAAACGAATTGGTAAAGGCAAGGTGTATATATTTTTTTGTATGGGTATATAGTTGTTGGAAACTTGAGAAGTTTTACAGAAATTTCCAAGAAATAGAAAAGTTATCGATTTGTCGATAACAACAAAAGATTTTTATTATATTTACATAATTATTTACTAAAATTGTAAAAAAATATAAAATAGGAAAATTAACCAAAAAACTGTTTTAATTAACCCTCTTCGAATCAATAATAAATAATTAAATTTATTACTTTTGAAGAAACATCAATCAAATTTAATAAAACCAACGACATATTAATTATTATATTCTAAAAAAAAATGTGTTCTTTTATAATCTATACCAGCTGGTACGCCTAGGAATAAAATACTTGTTGTTTAAAATCGAGGGGGTTTAGAAAAAGTTTGGAGTGATTTCGGTTTCTCGTGCAGTAAATTGACTTGTCTATTTAAACGGATCCAAACCCCAATTTTTTCTTCATAAATCGATTCTTGAATAAGTTTTGTTAAATAAAACAAGATAAGTTGTATCTTCAAGACTGGATTTGTTATAAAATAATCAAAACAGACAACAAAAGTCCAAACCAAAATGTTATCAAAATAAGAATTATTGCTTTTTAAATTGCTATCTTTTGTACTGAAAGTACCTGATATTGTAATACGATCGGAATAACACTGTACATTACTCTCCTGGCCTAAAAAATTAGATCCTTAAAATTTGAACACAATCATACATACAGAGATCCATTTTTATATATAATAAGTAAAACAATAGTATTCTATAGCGCCCATAATATGTATGATAGGTAAATATGAATGATATATGTAGAACCTACAATTTTGTGCTTTATAATGTTGTATCAACATTTTTACAAAAATCTCAAAAAAAAATCACCAATTTACATACTCCATTTTTATATATATATATAGGTATTTGTCTTGAAGCTTATAAATTTTATCTATAATAATAAATCGAATGCGACGACATAATAATAATAATAACATACATTAAAAAGCATTTTTGACATATTTTCTGAATTACTATGTTTGGTTTCTATATTTACGTAATATTATTGAAAATCTATTCTATTATATTGAGTTAATTTATATAAAATTCTTTTATACGATACATAGGCATATTATATCATATTATAGAAGATTCTCCATAAAATTCCGAATCAATTATTATTATTTTCATAGTTTATTTATATATTTATATACATATCGAACCGATAAATATTTTTATTAGCTATCATTAGAATATATTATTGAAATTATAAGCAAAAGTTCTTACAGAATGACAATCTCATATTGTCTATTAAGCAAATTAACTAAGTATAGTTATATGTAAATAAAAGTAAAACTATAAGTATAAATATCTATATGTATATTGTATATGATGATTGATGAATGAATGAATGATAACTTTTTTGAATAAAAATTTTATCGTAATTTCTATCAAATAATTTTCAAATATATATGTTATCATGTACATACATTGGTTTACATAACTATAATTTATATTATTATTTTAATATATTATATATTTCATACAAATATAATTTTACTATAATGAAAGCAATTTCAATTTGCATTTCAAGTGAATATTGAGAAGCAATTTGCAAGTTGAAAAATTCATTTCAATTTCCTTATATATATAATATAAAAGTTAAAATATATAATATTTATCGTTTACCAGCCGCCTCCATTATATTATGACAAAAAAAACTCAAATATACCAATCAGCAATAATTTAAAAAAAAAATATACTAGCATAATAATTGTAACCTAGAGGGTTGATATCGACATTTTTAGTATATAAACGAATTCAAGTAGATATTAATAATTTAGTAAAAAAAAATTGAGAATCAATTTTGTCTGTATAGTAAAGTTAATAAATATCAAATTGATATATAGGTAGTTACCTAAAATAGTTAACTTATCACAAGTAATTTTAATTGAAATTTTTGTATACTTACCTATATATATAATATATATTATACTATACAGCTCAAGCTTTTAGAAGAATAATTTTATTAGATAAAAAAATATATAAATATAGTTATATATAAGTAAGTAATAACAACTAATGTAAAACAGTAAAATGTTACTAAATTTCCAGTAACATTATTTAAACTTGAATTTCGCAAAAAATCTATTTATTCATACTCATTAATATATTATAATAAATATGTATATTTATATATATTTTTGTGCATTTGATATAAAACAATAATATCTTTCTAAATATACCTGAGTTAAGCGAATCCATTATATATTTGTATATATATTATACAATCGCGCATATAATGTTATAAAACTTTATATAATATAAAAACAGAAGAATATAATATGCGAAAAATATGCCAAATGTAACGATATATATATAGTTTCATGTATATTAAATTATAATATTGTCATTTCTATTTAATATTTTATTTAAATTAAACTCAGCACGCGTTATTCTTGAGACTCGTTTCAAAACGTATTTATTTAACATATTTTCCGAGGGAAAATGGAAATTATTTGGAATTCATTTGGAAATCATAAAAAAAGATGGAAATCATTTTAAAAAATTGGAAATAATTTAAAAAAAATTGTGAGGAAATCAGTGGGACACAATTTTTCATAGTGGTTAACCCCTCGATATTTTCATATAAATAATAAATTTTATAAAAACATTATGTTTTTATTTATTTTAATCAATTCTATAAATTTTAATCTACCAATTTATTTATTAATGGAGTTTAATGAAGCTGCTATAAGCAAATTGATTTCTTTTTTTGTTAATATCAAAAAATATTGAGTTCTGAAGATAAAAGGTTATAAATTATAAATTTTGGTTATTAAATTTTTCGGAAATGCAAACCATTAGATTTAAAAAAAATATTTTTATTATTATTTATTTATTATTATAACATATATATTACGATATACACCCCAATCCCCTTTTCAGGCTAAAATGTGCAGTCAGATAACTATTTTATTTTTTAATAAAAGAAAATTTATTTATCATATATTATATTTGTGTATACATTTCGCCGTATTATTGATATAATATAACTTATATTGACAATGCCTTATCATCCGCTTCCGTCGTCAATATAAAATAATCAAATAGTCACAACCACATTTCTTTAAATCTGTGTAATTTATAAATATTATTGTCCCCCTATGAAGTAAACTATAAACATTTCTACATAAATTTATATAATAAAGTATCTATAAATATGATAAATGTATAAAATATTTTCTCATATCTCTATAATGCATTAATATATTGTCATTATAACACCGCCACATATAACATTATATTATATAATATATATTATATACCTATATGTATATATACATCAGATAATATTATAGTCAATCGGCCTATCATAAAAATATTATTATCCATAAGGTTCAGAATAAAAATGTTTTTTTTTTGTATTATTTCTATTGTAGGTATGTACTTTTTATTTTTTAATATTTATTTCACTATCGCTTTATATAATGTAAACAATAAAATCAAGGGCGTATATTTAATTTTTTTTAAGGGAAAAACCGATTTATGTGCAGCAAATTACAGTCGGTCGCTGCACAAAAATCAGTTACATTGATTTCCCATAAGAGCAGTGTACAGCGACTTGTCGCGGCTGCTGCATGAAAATTCCAGCTATTCCCACTATTCAGTAAACCACGATGTAAAATCATAGTTTCCAATCAAGGATGCTGTTTTTTTTAATTTTTACGATTTATAAGAAATGTATTCGACATTTTTTTTTATGAAATCCGGTAATTAAAATTCAGGAGAAAATTCAGAAAACTGAAAATAATCAGAGATTCAGACAATAAATCAGTATGCCAGGAGATTGGTCCAAAATCAGTAGATCACCTGGAAAATCAGTAGATGTGGCAACGCTGACTGCGCCGTAGTTCACTGAAAGTTAATCAACTTTCAAATTTTACGCTGGAGTACGGTGCGAAGTGTCAAATGACAAAATATTTATTTTTGTTTGTTGCTAATTAAATTCGTGAAATCAAATATTTTGATTATTATGTTTATTTAAATATCTTGTGAAGAATTATTAGCCGCATTGTTGGACTGGGTTGCCTATAACTTTCATATTCTCCCTGTTAGATCTACCCATGTGTCATTCTAAATAAATATATTATTTATACTGGTAATTTAATGGAATAATGTTTTTTCACTGCCGAGCAGAAGTATTGCAAAACTAATTAAAAGTGGAAAAAGTTAATTACTCTTATAGTCTTGTCAAGAATAAAGATAATTCGTTTGATTTTACAATGGTTATTATTATGTTACCAACAAACTAACAATTAATTTCATTTAAATATCCGCGGTAATATTTTGTTTATATAAGGAAATAAATTGAATGTGTTACCTGAAGGAGTCTTCGCAGCAATAGAGAGCGAAATCCGAAAAAGAACTGAAATGAGTAGAAAATATTGTTTTAATTTATTTTTTCAACCTAATTAATTATTTAACTTGAAAAAATTTGCAATACGTTTCTCGCTTAAAAATTAATCAATTTTTACTAAGAAATAGTAAGCAAGTTAAAATTAAATGAATTATTTTCATTTACTACAAACCATTTTTTTACTTATAGTAGAGGAGAAATAGATTTTAGGGTGGAACTAATTCCCACACAGACAAAGTTTGATTTTGTTGGTTCGTTGGCAGTATATTTTTAACATACTAAAAGTCTAGAAAAAT
>JANSTW010043383.1:0-13944 GCA_027564275.1 Diadocidia ferruginosa
TTTTATTACTGTTTTCGTTGATGTTTTCTTCTAAATATGAATTGACAAATATCTTGAATTACTTGATTTAGAAAATTACAATCTACAATAATTCATAGTCGGGTGAATTTCATAAATACAAGCAAAAGCGGCACGAAATTTAAAATAAAAGCATTAAAAGGTAAAACAAGTTATTGACTGGTTTCGTATCGTGAATCTTCCATTTATAATAAGAGAATGCTTTAACCCTTTAACCAGGTCACATAAATTTTCGTTTACAAAATTATTGATATCATTATTGTGATGGAGCAGTGATTAGCGTCTTGGCCCTGTGCTAAAGAGGTTGCTGGTTCGATCCTTGGTCTGGCCGAGAATTTTTCTCAACTGAACTTTAATTCGTGTGTTTTTTTTAAATTTCAATATTTCCTAAGTCACTACAAAAAAGCCGTTGTTACCTACAGACAGGGTTCCTCATATAGTTTTCTGAATAATATCTTAATATTATTTATTAATATAATGGCACCGCTTTTGCTTGTTCGATGAATTAGCCTAGAATCAATTATTAATTATTTAAATTTTATATATAACATTTGTATGGTTTCTTATTTTTAATATGCATTGTCGTACAAATAGCACGAAAATGATTAAAAGATAAACACAGTGTACAATTTAAATAACTAGGGTATACCAGATACTGATAGTATACGATGGGTACTAAATCATGTTAAAAAATTATAGACGATTCAGAGAAATGTGTCCGGCTGGGGGACACATAATGATTGATGTTAAACAAATTACCAGAACATTTATAGAATCTGTAATCATTTTATTATTATAATTATATTCAATATATCTTTAAAGTAAATCTAAAAATAATTAAAATATTTATATATTATATTCAATATTGATTTCAAATAGACATATAAATATTCTAATATAAAAACTTTGCTTCAGTAAAGCTCAATATACAATTTCTTGAATAAATTGTTATGTATTCTATTTGTATACTTTTGGACTAATAGCAATATGAACTAGATATTATTATTATTGATTTTGAACTAGATATTCTATATAAAGTCATTGTATAATAATATATAGAAGATGTTATTATATATATAGATATATAGATAAAAGCTTTTCTATTTATATATTTCGTTTATAATAATTTTGTAAATTCAATGCAGATATTTAATATACAATATCAATATAAAGGTATAGATGCACTAATATTTATATGTAGCTTCAAAATTCAATATTCAAAAATAGTATTTATTGTACTTTATATTATGTACTATGGTAACGCCTATATATATATAGAATCACATATGTATATTCTAAATAAATACTTGTAGGTTCTATAATTCTATATATACATTCAATATCCAGCAAGGTGTACTATTATTATTATTATTGTAAATGCAAGACTTCGAATATTATGTAAATTATGGTCCTTTTTATATACAAGCTAAAAGCTTTATGTTTATTTATACATTTATATATATATATGAAAATTTAAAGTATATAAGAAGTTTAAATATAGAAATATGTTGAAATGGTTTTTTTCTGGTATTTTTTAAAACATATAAATGTTTTATATATTGACATACACATAAATAGTATATAATATTATATATGGCCACACCCTATATATAGAATATATATATTTTATAACCAATCGTCTACACTAAAAATATATTTCAATTTTTCCTGTTGTATTTGTATAAAAGCAAACAATTTTTTTTTTCACATAAGAAGAGGGGTTGCGTTTTCTATGAATTTTATAGGGGAAACATATTACATAAAGAATATTTAACTCTATAATATAGCCCTCTGGTACAATGTAAAATCGAATGGTTTTTTAGTTGATATTGGACTTTGTATCGGGATATATGCTATATAGTTAGGAATAGGAACGGGATGATGGATCGAAAAATGTATCATAAAATTGTTGTGAAATTTATGTATAAATAATCGATATATATAAAATTGTGATATAAATAACCTGCGATACAAGATGACAAGTGTAATATATTTATAGAAAACATACTAAACCGTGAAAATCTATATATTATAATTAAGAGTTATAAGTGATAACAAAAAATAGTTATGTTCAAGAAAAGGTTTGAGAAAACAAGAAGAAAAATCCAATTTATTGATATTTTCTTTACATTATAATATTTATATTGAGTTACGCAGCATATTATATACAGATAGCAATGAAATGGAAGTGTTAAAATTAATGATGGGAAAAAGTGATTTTTTTAACTCATATCTATCGAATGTAGACGACCGAGTACCACCCATTAATTTGGAAAATTTACCAAAAATATTTTTATGTGAGTTGGTTTTTTTATCAATGAAAACTATGAGCGAATGAAAAGCTCATGCTTTAATATATATACAATGTTCAGATAAGAATTTATAGAGTTAATTGGGAAATTAAATACTAATTGGAAGATTATAATTCTGGTTCAATTTCTTTTTTGAAAAATAGAAAAAAATATATTTTTTTTTATTTCTCTTTGAATTCTAAACCGAAAAATGCAAAAAAAATTGTCTGTCCGTCCGTCCGCCCGTCCGAACTTTAAAGTCCACACAAAAATAGAAAGTTCTAGATGAGATACGATCTTGAAATTTTGTAGGGATGGTTTTTTTGGTGTTCCCATTGTTTGCTATTGCAAATCAAGAATTTTGATTTACAGGAACGGGTAGCTGCCATACAAAAAAATCGGGATAAATGGGTAAGAAAATAAAGTCACCACAGAAATAGAAGGGATGGTTTTTTGGTGTTCCGATTGTGTGCTATTGAATATTAAAAAAATGCATTTACAGGAACGGGTAGCTCTCATACAAAACAACGGGATAAATGGGAAAAAGTCCCCATAGA
The DNA here is from genome assembly GCA_027564275.1 of Diadocidia ferruginosa. NCBI lineage: Eukaryota > Metazoa > Arthropoda > Insecta > Diptera > Diadocidiidae > Diadocidia > Diadocidia ferruginosa. Next base: position 2,867 of record JANSTW010043383.1, read on the forward strand.
AATAAAAAGTTCTAAATGAGATACAATCTTGAAAATTTGTGCGGGGATGGTTTTTTAAGGTTTCCATTGTCTGCTATTGAATATCAAACATTTGTATTTACAGGAACGGCTAGCTCCCATACAAAAAATTGGGATAAATAGAAAAAAATAGAGATAAAAAGTTCTAGATGAGATACGACCTTGAAATTTTGTATAAACGGTTCTTTGATATTCCCATCGTCTACTATTAAATATCAAGAATTTTCATTCACAGGAACGGGAAAAAGTATACAAGGAAATGCTAAGATCTAGAAATTTTGAAGGGATATTTGCTTCGTGTTCTTATTATTTTGAATAGAGGTCAATATAAATAAAAGTTTTTTCCACACTTTCGCGTGATAATGTTAACAGATTTTTTTAAATGTATTTACCTACATAAACATATACCTATATAAATACTGTAAGACACAATACAATGAATAATTTGTATTAAATATTCAAGAAAATGTATTTTCAAAGTAAATTTATTTAAACTTTGTTGACATTTATAAATATATTATTATTATAATATATATGAAATTTGAAGGACACGTCGTATATAATTTACACACGGACAAATTTGATTTCAATATTTAATACTCAATGTCAATAATAAGTATATATGCGATATTTTTAATCCCTTATATTATATGTAGATTATCGGTTATTGGTATTATTCTTGTATAAATTAATAAAATTAATTTTTAATACATGTTACGTCATTATGGTATCGACTATCGAGTTACGACTTCAGCAAACCGAAAATTTTTCACAACTATCATCCTCCATTCGCAGATTTTTATTAAAAATTACGATATGATACAATTATCTTGATAATTTGCCGGCTCTCAAATAATTTAGTTTTTATTATTTTTGTAATAAAAACAACCAACTTGGTAGAAAACCTGTAAATTTTATCAATAATATCATAGAATAAATTAGGCTAATCGGTCTTATTCAAAGCAAAGTTATACTCAAATAAATGAATCGGTCGGCTATATGGTAAAGCGTACCTTCGTCCAAGGTCTGAAATTTTGATTTTAAATATAATCCAATAAGTCATGGTATAATCTCAGCACTTGTAACACGTTTGGGGACCTATATACACGTCCCATCATCAGTATGGCTAAAAATTTTCAATGCTAATTTGCTTTGAATTAAAGCCTGTTAATTAAATATTTTTAATCAGTATAACAGCCAAAAAAATTATTAATTATTTATTATTAATTTTGTTGCACCGTTTTAGTAAAATGAAAATATTTTTTTTATTTTCTACACGATTTAAATAAAGTAAGCTGGATTAAATAAGGTATTAGTATAAGCCTACCAAATAAACAAAAGTTCGTTCCACAAAAGTATTACAGATTTCTAGAAAATTACATTCGAATTTTTTTTTCTAAATTACCCTATGGTTTTATTTTATTTGGTAAATAAAATCGAAAAAGGTGTGGTTGCTTAATAAAATTAGTGTTTTTTGTAAAATAATCATTAAAATGCATAAAATGCTCATTTTATTAGAGTTCTAACAATGTTTGAGGCGTTAAAACTCAGAAACTATGAGAAATATTTACTAAATAAAGTAAAAACATAGGGTAATTTTACAAATTTTTTATTTCGAATGTAATTTTCTAGAAATCTGTAATACTTTTGTAGAATGAACTTTTGTTTATTTGGTAAACTTACTAATAGCCTATTTAATCCTGCTTACTTTATTTAAATCGTGTAAAAAATAAAAGAAATATTTTTATTTTACTAACTAAAATGGTAATAAAAAATTAAAACCCCTGTAACTCGGTAAATATGACAAATTGACCCCCCTATATGATTTTTTACTCAGAATAAGTCATATAATCACCCCTGAACAGGAACGCATCGTTAATTGAATCACCTTGTATAATATATTTTGAACAAATTATTTTATCAACAGGAACACCAGCAATAAATACCTACAACGACGCCCGCATAGTTGGTGGTCGGCCCGCCGAGGAGGGAGAGGCATTATTCCAGGTTTCGTTACAAGTTAGTTTCGGACATACGTGCGGTGGTGCAATTGTTAATGCAAGATGGATTGTGACTGCTGCACATTGTGTTTATCAGTAAGCAAATAAGATCTTTTTTTTGCCAAATGAAAAGTACATTTTTCTTGTTATTTAAAATTGCAGAAGACGACCAACAGAATTCAAAGTATTAGTTGGCACTCAACATTTGGAAAGTGGTGGTCAACTATATTATCCAGATTTGTTGTTACACCATAGCCGGTAAATTATATTTTTTGTAATTAAAAAAATAATTATTATGAATTGTAGAACACTAATTGATAATAAATAATAATATATTAGTTTGTTTTGTATCCCTTTTTTTTGAGTAGTCGAAATGGCGGCGTTTTTGAATTGATTATTTTGCTGATTCTAAATTTCGATTAATTACATTTACTTTAGATATCTTATGAGTAGTTTGTTTTGGTTAAACTTTCTTTGAGTATTCGAAATGGCGGTGTTTTTGAATTGATTATTTTGCTGATTCTAAATTTAATTAAATATTAAATATTTCTATATATACCTATAGGTACAATCAACCAAGTTACGCCAATGATATTGCACTGATGCGTTTAAAAGAGCCAATCGAATTTAATAATTCTACAAAACCAATTGAGTATTCGGAACACGAGTTACCCGATGATGCATCGCTCCAGCTAAGTGGATGGGGGCGACTTTCGGTATATTTTTTTTTTAATTTAATAATATTCTTATATTAATCAGAATATTCCTTCAAATATGTTTGTAGTCTGGTGGTGCTATTCCGGAACATTTACAAATAATTGATTTAAATTACGTAAATCATACAAAATGTGTGGATATTTTTGCTTCGTTAGCATCGGTGGATATTGGACATATTTGCACGTTTACCAAGTCGGGTGAAGGTGCTTGTAATGTAAGTAATTAATTACGTTAAGTTTAATTTTTTAAAAGTTTAATCCCGAAAAAATATTCTTTTGTTCCTATATTATATGATTTTTTTTAATTTAACCGGATATTTCGCCGATTCTTTATCGGCTTCTTCAGTGACAACCAACTACAAATCGTCGGCTGAGTACTTATTTGCGACATATGCATTTTTAGCATTTTTTGTTAAGACCACATTATTACTAATTTTTTTACGCTCTTTCGAATGCTGTTGTCAAAATTTCGATATCGCTTTTCGTTTCAAAAATATCAGTTGTCATTTTGTGACATATGTAAAAAATTAAAACAAAAGTTTATGCTTATTTGCGATACACATATATTTTTGTACTACGTCTTGTTTGCTGCGTTTTGTTGTATATTTTATTGCAATTTAGTGCTTATTTGCGACATAAGAAAATTTTATTGTATTTTAATGGATTTTAGATGTTTACGTTTTCTCAATAAAAATGCTTATTTTCAACATAAAACTTGTTAATTCGATATTTTTATTGTGTTTATATTCTAAATTAAATGTTTTTCTTATTTTTTTTTTAGTTTTAATTAGTATAATTTAAAATGAGATGAAATTTAAAATGTTAAAATTTAAAGAAAATCTTGTTTTTTTGTACTAAACTTGTTTTATATGCTGGAAATATCATGCATTATTACTTTAGTGCTTATTTGAGACATATGCAAGATTTTGTGGTACATGCATTAAAAAAAATTGTAGTCATTTTTTGTGCAACATATGCGTTTTCCAAAAATTTTGACAAGTTATTTAAAAAAAAACTAAAAGACCTAATGACCCAATATTTTATATATTGGTTCATCTCAATAATTTAATTTTATAATAAAAACATTAAAATGATATTAAAAAAATAAAGGATTTTTCAGACACTGCACACTTTAAAGTCGATTTCCCCAAAACAAGAAATTGTCCTTTATCGCAAATAAGCACTCAGCCGACGAAATATAACCTCAATGTTTTGTTTAAAAGAACGATTCATTCGTAATAAAGTAAAATTTTCGGAAAAGATTTCACAAAACTTACAGTGTGTGTGAAATCTTTTGTGAAAATTTACTGATTTCAATTTAATGAAATGATAAAATCGCAAAAGAACCACCATATCTGAAAAAAAATACATAACCTCACCTAATCAAAAGATATTTAGTTTCATATGTAAAAATAAAACAAATATTTTGAATTGATTTACTAATTTTTAAATTGGCATATAAATGATGTACAGACAATTTCTCTAAACGACAATTCCCCGCAACGAAAATTTTCCGAAACGACAATACCCCGAAGAAAGAACCAAAACATACAAATTTTTTAATTTAAAATTTCTAAAATTTCAAAAATATTTTTTTAATTTTTAAAATTTGGAATATTTTTGAAAAATTTCAAAAATATTCATTTTCATAAGATCTGTGAATCACATGCGCGATGTTTCTTCGATACAACAACACAAACATTTAAGTTCAACAAAAAATTAACTCATAAAAATTTTAATTTTTTTAAATTATAAAAATTACTCTTTGCAGGGAGATTCAGGCGGCCCCTTAACATACAACGGAAAACTGGTTGGCATTGTTAACTGGGGCATTCCGTGTGCCAGAGGCTATCCCGATGCATACGCAAGAGTATCATATTATCACGATTGGATTCGCACAAATATAAATGCTAATTCATAGAGACAAAATTTCATTTGTTAACACTCACCATGATTGATCACATAACGCATATAACATTTAAGTAAAATTAAGTTTACATCTTTGGCAAATAGATGATCCCATTCTTCGATCATTTTCGAAAGAAGTTCGGAGGAAGATTTTTGCTTTTCCGCCAAAACAAATTTCGAAAATGTACTAAACAATCGATAAATTGCTGATATAAATATAGAAACCTTAAATTTAAAGAAAAATATTAGTTTAATTTTTTTAATTGTTTTTTTTTTCATAATTACTTTGGTAGTTTTATAATGTTCACTAGTTTTGGATACGGACAGAACCCATGAGCTTAACGCAATTCGTACCAAGTCCCAACAATTTGTGTCCAATTCACGAGGAAACGATTGAATTGCAGCCGATATAAAATTAGCTATTTCAGTTATAAATACAATGCGATCGGATGACTTTTTTGAGATGTCTCTGAAAAATAAAAGGAAATAAATAAAAAATGTTTTTTTTTTCAAATATTCACACACTTACTCATTGTACAATAGAAATTCTTTGTCCAATTTATATTTTAATTGAAGATCACCAATCAATCGTATGCTTTGGTCGATTATTTTCCGATCTTCGGATTCGTTAAAATTCGATTGGAAATAATTTCCAATTAAACATCTTAAATTAATCGAACGATTTAGAAGGTCCAAGTTATCGGCGAAAATTTCCGGTTGAATGGGCAATTTACGCTCGGTAACTTTACTGCTAATGGCTTGCAAGATATTAACATAATTGATTGAGCTGAATTGTTTGTCAATGGTTGCATCTTCGAGCAAAAGTATCAGACCATTATCGTTATCATTGTACTGTTCGTTATTCAGTAGAAACAGCAAACAATTTGTCCAAAGCAGACCTTTTGCTTGAGCATTTTGAAATAGTTTTTCTTTGATTTGTGTCACATACTTGGCAGAAACATTTTTCAAATAGAGAATGACACGTTCTGTTATATTGATGGAAACTGTTTCGGCATAGAAACTTAGCTGTAAGAATTTAGACTTAGATATAACATATTTAAATTAGGCTAAAATTCACTTTACCGGCACAGCACCGGAAAAATTCATTATTATGGAAGTTGGTAAGAGTGAGTGATATTTTGTTCTGGAATTAAGTGGGAGGGGGGGGGTATTCTTGAAGTGCAGGAGAGCGAACAAACCCGGCGAACGTTTTTTCGTTTTTGTAATGTATCGTTGTGGGTTCCCGATAAAAGAAATATACTATGACTTTTGGGGGAATCGCCCCCTTTCGGCAGGGGTGGGGTTTAAAGTTTGTATGCGAAAGTTTTAAAATACAATATATGTTGATACACTTCTATATATAGAATAAATTTTTTTAGTGTAAACTTAATAGGGGTTTGAGTCGATAGTTTACCCTTCAGCCCCATAAAGGCAAATATATTTGCCCTTCTAATACATCTTTTAACCCCTCCTAGGAACTGAAGGGAAACGATGGACAAAAAAATCCTGAGAAAGTTACAGCTCTTGCCAAAACCTTACTTTTGAATCCACACAACCTATATATTTTGAAAGGGGTTGTGAACCCCTTTAAGTTTTCACTACAAATTCTTTTTTGAGGGAGAAAAGTGTTCAAAGTTAAAAAATTAAAAAAATTACCCATTTAGATGATATTATTATTAGAAATGTTAAAGGATGTCCTCACAAACATTTTTTTTGGATTGAAACGCCCTAATCTAGGATGAGAGCGACAAAAAAAATGTAAGGGAGTAAGGATACTCCTAACAGCCCAAAGGAGATTTTTTTCGGTTTGTGCCAGTAAAGTGAACTCCTTAAATTATACTCACATTAGAAGCATAATTTATCAAACTATTCCCCATGCTCCCGACATAAATGCCATCTAAAATTTCATCAAATATATTTTCGGACCAATTTTTTATTAAATTTTCATCCAAATCACAAAAATCATCGGTACATTCATCGTCGCCGCCGTCATTTGGATCATCTACTGCTTCATCACCGGTCCTGGCCGCCGCCACTTCTACCCGCTTAATGCCACAAGTTATTTTAAAAATTACATTAAATTTAAAATATGCCATTTTTAAAAATTGATTTACAGTGTCAATTAATTGGCCACTATTATCGATCTGATCAAATTCTAATTGATCGGGTTCGGCTATCTGCGGCCATGTCAATTTTGTGTTTATCGATTCAAGAAACAGGCATAAATGTTCGATTAAATTTAAATTCGACTTGTACTCTTTGCAACGTTGATTAAATATTGTGTCGATAATTGTATCGGCTCGTTTATATTTTTCAACTTCGTTTTCGATTCGCTCAATCGAACATAAAATTAACTTGGACACAATTTCGGCAATGTTTTCTATTGATTCAATTGTAAGTTCTTCCGAAGAATTTAGTTTGGTATCAACAATAGCCGAACAAGTTTCAAGTAATTGATCGTCTAATTGTAAATCGTTGCTGGACAATGCATCTTGCCAAGAGGTTGTAATTTCCCAAAGAGTATCTTCGGACAAATCATCGGTAATCTTAAAAAAGATTCAAATATTATTCAATTTTACAAAAACTTTTATTCAACAACTTACCACACGAGAAACGCTAAATTGGAAAAATTCCATAAACATAAAATGTTGTAGGGATTTCTTTCCCTCATCGCTACATATCACAGGCATAATTTGTGCCAAAAAACTGGCACACGTATCCAGTACATTTGATTTGGACTCATCGGTCAATGCTTTGGCCAAAATTCGTATAATTCCTTCGCACGTTTCACGATCGATCAGAATATCGCCGGCCTCATTTTGAAAGAAACATTTATGAAGAAAATTTATTTTCTCTTTTGTTTCCCCCTCAACTACAGCCGTCGCACATTTCAACAGAATCTGTGTAACATTTGGCTGGGCCAACAATCGCGTAACATCCGGTTCAGTGCAAAATGGATGACTTAACATGCGAGCTAACGCCCAACTTTGAACTTGTTCATTTGGAAATTTGATTAATTTATTTAGCAAATCGTTCTTTTCACTTGCACCTACATATTGGTACAGCATAAGTACGATGTCTACGACATTCTCCTGCCGCAACGGTTTTATCAGCAACCAGACAGCAAATTTATCATAAAGTTTTGATATTTTTTGGGATTCACCAGACAATCGACTGAATAGCTCCTCATTTCCAAACGTCTTTAATAGATTCTCTAGACTATTGATGAATATCGAACAATTCGTTTCGGTTGTCTTGCGTATATAAATCGTACACAAGCGATAGGCTAGCTCATTAAAGTCCACAAATTTTGGTTGAACCTTTGCTGCGGCTCCATCAACTTCATCTTGTTCTGTGGAAAATTTAACGCGCACATGTTTCGTACGATTTTGTTGCCGTAAACTTTGAACTAAATCGAAATGGGTATCAAGTATTTTGGAAATTTCGTTGTCATCATTGCCGCCCACTACATCATCCAGTGATGTGTCCAATACTTGGTATAATTTTGTCCATAAAGACTTCAACATGTGGTCGTACAAAGTATTTGTGGCAGCCGATTGACACCAAAAATTCAACAGCGACGCCAGATGAGTAAATATAAATTTTCCGCAATTTATCTCCTTGCATAGCGTCCACTTGACCACGTCCAACACATGCACGGCCACCAAATTTTCACAATATTCTTGCAAATCATTTAAGTCTGGCAAAAACATTTCATTTGTTTGAATTTGTATGCAAACATATTGCAAACATTCATAGTAGGATGTGGCTATGGCCGAAATATCTGATCGCGATTGCTGGTTTGTGGTGCGATTTTTTAGTCCGATATTTAAATTTACGAAAAAGTCTTCATAGAATGTTTGAATTTTATCACCTAAAACGGATATATTGAGTTTGGCCACCAGCGGCAATAGATGGGGATAAATTATGGCAGCATTTCCATTGCCACCACTTTTTAACACTTTCCACAGTTTGGGCAAAAGCGCCTTTTCCATATTTATAAATTGTGGCCTAAAATTTGTGAATTTTTAAAAACATCATCATTAAACAAATTTAAAATTTAGGAACAGGCTTATCGGTCAACGAAAAGTGAATACTTTTGTAATATTATTAACTTTTCGTTGACCGATAAACCTGTTCCTAAATTTTAAATTTGTTGACATTCACGGTCGAAAAAAAGTAAATATTTTATCATCATTACAATTCGGATTCTTTGAAAAACATGAAAATATTATGTGACGAATTAAACGCCTTGACTATTTCTTTTTTTCGGATTTCATCTACACTAGGACTTCCATTACTCCTAACTCTACTCGAAAAATGTAACTCGTTAAAAAATTGAATCAAATCAAACATTTTTATCAATAAAATCAGATTTTGATCGAAACAAAATATTTTTATTTTTATTCGATCAAAAAATATTGCGATTTGATTCGATCAGATTTTAATTTTATCGAATTTGATCACAATTTCATAATTCACGCATGCCTGATGCCCTTGCCCTAAGACCTAAGGTATGCAATAGTTGCCTTTTCTAACAAGAGGAAACCACAAAAAAATTGGTTTCTGCTGTTTATATTTTCAGGTTCTTATTTGATCTTCGAAATTTGAAAAAAGGAATTATGCAATTCTTAGTAGCTTCACAATCAATTGTATCTACCACGAGAAAGTAACACCAATTCGGATTTCACCCTTTATCTAACCCCACCTAAAACCCATATACTTTTAACATTTTTAACTCCGCCTCGCTCCCAAATAAAATTTTGAGAATGAAAATGGAATCTGAAACCCAGGGTAGGCGAAATTTCAAATAAAACGGAAGTTACGCCCTGTTCTACTGCATATCCGTAACAAGATGTTGCCAGAATACACGAACATTTATCGCCACACTTACCAATTTTCTATTTTTTGCGTAACCAACAGAATGCACGCCCACACATGTGGCAAGGCAATTGGTTCCGTTTCGTCTAGTGATTGCAGAGCACAAACCGTTGCTTGTTGTTCGTGTTTATCGACAATTAAAAAGGTTGCATATTGCAATAGGGCCGAGAATGCTTCGAACCAAGCCGCCCTTACGTTGGCCACCTTATGCTTATGAAAACTCCAGAATTTCGCATTATCAACTAGCAACGAATTTTTATTTGACGATTCCAACAGCTGTTCTGGCGTCATTTTCGTCAAATACAAGGCATACGCTTGCAGACTACATATTACCAATCGTTGATACTTTGCCTCGCATTCTTCGGGGGAATAAGTTCTGTGAAGAAAAAAATTGAATTAGATATTCCGTTGAAGATTTCTAAAAAAAATACTTACTTTGGGTTCGATAGGGTAGCCGGAGTAAAAACGGTTACATTTTTTATTGTATAATCCAACACTTCATTTTGACAATAATTAAAGACTTCTTGCATTTTGTAGGCCGGGAAGGCTTTCTTCAGTGACGCACTTGCAATGCTAGCAGCCGGTGGATATGTGTCATATTGACTGGTAATCCACGACGGGGCCAACTGTTTCAGGAATGGAGCAATATTTTTACCACTTTTCAATGCAACAGCTGCATGTGCTTGTTGGGCTGCCTCGCGCACACGATGCTCAACATCGCTAGCCAAATTACCATAAAGTCGAGGCCAAAATGGCAAAATTAATTTAACAGCTTCTAACTCTGAACTGCCAACTAATTCGGCAAATTCTTGCAATGCTTTCACCTTTGTTATTGGATCTTTTTTTGTCATTTTACGAAAAACTAATTGATAATTTGAATCCATATTTGGATCCATTTCTTCGGGTAAATTTTCGCTTGTTTGAAATCCGGGCAAAACTGGCACATAGCCACATTCTGACAGTGCGGAGAAACCGACAAACGATGGTATTGATGCGCCAAGCAATTCGGCACTGCGGCCGCTATTTGACGGCTAAAAAGAAACATTTAAATATTATATTAAAATGTTTTTGTAGATGTTTTAACTGAAGTGAATGTTGTTGGAGCAGGCTCTCGACCAATTTTTTGTTTATTATTTCTAGTAATGAAACATTTGTTATCAAGGTATATACTGATGAGGTTTAAAAAATTAAACGAAACGTATATTCCTTAATAACAAATGTTTTATTACTAAAAATAATAAACAAAACAACATATACATTAGACGTGATTGAATCGCCTGGAAAAAATATGTGCAATTTTAAACGATTACCCCGCCCCATAGAAAAAAAGTTTCAAGTATTAGTAAACTTTTCCAAAAAAAATATGTTTTGCACTTTTGTTGTAAGGTATATTTGTTTTATTTATGGTTGCTACATCAAAAAACGATAAAAATATAAACTTCATTTAAGCTTTATAATTTTTCCTATGGGTCCTGTTGTTTATTTATTTATTTATATTTATTTATTAGAGACTATAAAAAGTAATAACATTATCACTTATAACTAGTTCTATTAA
>JANSTW010043394.1:0-13937 GCA_027564275.1 Diadocidia ferruginosa
AACTTCAGAAATTATTGATACAGTTCCAGTTTTGGATTTAAATACTCAATTATTAAGCTCGCCGTGAAAGTAAAAAAATCAAAATTTAAAAATTAAAGTTTTTATTTTAACGTTGTTATTTATAACGTAAATTTTTTTGTAATTTCATTGTTTTAAATATTTTTTTAATAAAGGAGGGGGGGCAAACTTTTTGTTACGTAATATTTAAGGCGGGGTCCGAGAATTTGTTACGAATTTGTTACAAGGGGGGGAGGGGGTCAAAAAATCAGAAAATTAGCGTTACGTAATATATGGACGGACCCTTAATGCTTTAACAGTATGTCGCTATATAATGTAAAACTAAATCATTTTTAAGAATCTTACTAACCAACGCATAATCCTTTTTTAAAATTATTATAACTTTGTTGTAATTATAAAAAATCACTTGTTATTCTAAATTTAAGTCACACGCAGCTTTATTAGTTAAGCTATGGCACAAAAGAAAGAAAATTGTACCGTTTTAAAGTATGACGTAAGGAACGGCACTGTTTATTCGTCTGGCACTTAATAACACTGGAAGCCGTTAAATATTAAAATATAAATTATTTCTCTAATTTTTTGTTTTTACTATTTGTATATAAACAAAAGATCCATATCACATATTATGGATGTTTATATATGTAATTAGTACAAGCCTTTGTAAAAATGGTCAAATTGATTTTTTATTATTTATAAAAACTACAAAAAAGTGTATGTCCGTCCATCTTAAAAATACCATACACAAAAAAGTTGTAAACCAGTTGACGGAATTTTGGTGAGGGTGAATTATATTAGTGGTGCGATACTTTCGGATTGCATTTGGTGTCTTTAGGTCGAAAATTACGATTTTTTTGGTAAAAAACAACAAAAAATTAATGAATATAAAGAGAAAGTGTTTTACCCATTGTAGGATACTGACAATTTTGGTTAGGCTTTTTAGTGCGGTTCTAAACTCTGAAATAAGGTTTGGGATTTCTAATTTTAACTGGATTCGGAGCTACCATACATGTTTTAATGTAAGATATGTATGAACCAAAAACATAAAAATTTGCTTGCAATACATTTGCAAAGAATTTGAATGTATACATTGCGTAGTTAGTCCGATCGCTGATGATTTTAAAGTAATGAAACTAACTTGAACATCGCTGTTGAAACCATATTTTTGAGATAAGATTTACAATATATAAAAAAGTTTATTTAATAAAATGACATAAATATATATAATTTAAAAATTATTCCCCGGCAGTTATGGAATTGTAATGTGTAACATACAATATGCATTATAATTACATACAAAAAATACAAGTATATTAATAATAAAAACCAATTTTCTTTTCTCATTTTCAGATTGTAATAAAGTAATAATGTAAAACCAAAATGGAACGTCATGAATTTTATGCTACTGGAGCTGGTATAAATAAACAAAATTCAAATTATATGTATTCACCGCCGTCGTCTGCACTATTGACTACAGACTCCCAAGTATATTATCCTCTGCCATTTGAGAAAGTATCTTATTTAAATGTCGATTGTCAGCAGCAGCAACAGCATCAGCAATCAACACCACATCCAAAACATCAACCACCACCCCTATCATCAGCATCATCATCGATATCATCACAATCCTCGAATGCAGCTGATCACTACAACAATCAGCAGTTACAGGATATCACTTGCAAAAATGATTCTTCAATTATTACTACGAATAAACTGTTGGATACATCGGCAGCTGATGTCCCACATGCTAAACATAATGAATATCAAGCATATAATATTTATACAGGACATAATATCGTTGCAGCACCATCGATAGCATCGACTAATAATACAAATTTAGTTTTTGATAAAAGTCACATAGATAATAGTAGCAATAATAGTAATAGTAGTATTAGTAGTATATCCACTTATCCGCAACATCAGTCATCCGATTTTATACATACCGCAGCAGCTCATTTACCAAAAAGCATAAGTCAATATCAACCTGCAGCACACAGTACAAATGAATTAAATCAAGCATCAAAGATACTTAGCACATTTGAAGCAAGAAATCCCACAAAATGTTACAATGTTAAGCCAACGTATAATCATAATATTGCAAATATGGGCATTAGTAATACTTATTATCATCAATCGCAAATTTCTCCGGTACTTAAGGATAGTTCACCATCAGAGTTACAATATCCCAGTCAAAAAGGGGCCTGTATAAATTATGTAGCACCGCAACCGCAACAACGGCCTAACCAACAGATCCAGTACAGTGATTGTAGTGTTACCGAAAGACCGATTGAAGGAAGTGTAGAAATAGCATCAACAAACCGGCCAGCATTTATCTGTCATCCACATCAAAAACACCAACCAACTGCAGATTTTTTCTACACAAATGATCAAAATGTTTACTCAAATCGAAATTATTTGCTGAATAACAGTGCAGCGTATGTGTCAACAGCATCTGCCGCAGCTACCCACCACAACACATTGCCACAAACGACTTCGTCAAAAGTAAATTATTACAATTCAATCTATCGAGCAAATAATGGTGCCGCAGTAAGGAGCAGCGTAACTCATCCATCACAACCATCCCTAAATACCGATAAAAATTTAGATGAAAATTCAGTTGCCGCCTTTTATTATCATGGTTATCCAAATAATACAGCTTTGAGACCGACAGACAATTATAATCATAACTCTTTACCCGCTTATCCAGCATCGTATCATCAATATCATAGCAGTGTTAGAAATCCAATAGCCGGTAGTCATCATCATGCAATACCAACAACCGTAGCATCATCTTCATCATTGAAAAAGGTACAGCATAAAGTGCCAGAACCTGATCCGAAAACTGGTGGCTACTCAACCAACTCACATTATCCAAATTACGATCGACAAATGACTTATAATCAACGATCACTTGATCAACGAGGACTTTACCATACCAAATTAGATGATTATCAATATAGTCAGTCTCACACTTCATCACACCCGACAATGAAACCTAAAGTTTACTATCCACAACCGTACAATTATCATAACTATCCATCACATGGTGGAACGACAATTCCACTAACAACTCAACATCACCCACATCAGCCATCGCATTATCTACATCAATTCCAACAACAACATGCTCAAGCGCCGTCCCATCAAACAGTGATACAAACAAAACCAAATGATCGCCACCATCAACGATACCCTTGCACAAACCCTCAACTCCCATCAGGCTATCTGTTGAATAATCAAAGTAACAAAATGTATCTTCACTCGACTGATCAATTTCCTCCTATGCAAAATCAAGGCGGTTATATTCATCATCAAAATCATATGACACATGCGCAACCGGCACATATCTATCCAATAAGTAAATCAAATGATCAACAAATTGACAATCTGTTTTCGAATAGCAATATTAACCCTTTGGATAACAGTAGTGAATATGAGCATAAAGGACGACCAGCACCCAATGCACCTAGTGAAGTGGCCCTTATCGATTTAGAAGAGCAAATAAATTGTTCAAAAATAACTAAGCCTGGCTATTTGCCAGCTCCTAGTAATGTAGTTAGAAGTAGCTGTGAATTTTACAATAGGCCACCTTATAACGTGGATAAGAATCAATATGTTTACAATTATAATGCCCTGAACAATAGCTATCAGCAACAAACAACATTCAGGCATCATTATCCATTGCAACGGCCGCATGGCGTTGGTGGTGGTCTCGTTGATGATGCTGATTTAGGTGATGATGATGTATTCGGTCATGATGATGAACAGTTAAAATCACAAAATTTACGTGATTTTCTTGCCAGTTGGAACGATGACGAAGAAGAAGAGGCTGCTGCAGGTAAGCGATCATTCATTATATATTCTAAAGTTTTGATCAAGCTTTGTTGTGCTATAATTACACTGTGCTACAAAATCAGAAAAATTGAAATAAATTTGTCATAGTATAGATTGTAGGTCTGATTGAGTAAAACACGACCTCATATTTAAAAAATTTCGAAAAATTCTCAAAAAAGTATGGTGCAAAAATGCACCGACCGCGGGCGAAATGGGTTAACTTATAGAAACTATTTGTTAATAAGTATCTTAGTATATGAAGCGCTCTTGAAATGTTCATAAAACTTTATGAATTATAATAAATAAACATAAGCTAATCTAAAAAAAATATATAATAATTTGCATTAATTATAATCTAATAAATTTCGCGGTATTTACTATTCAGTTGTTGTAAAAATAATAATCTGTTTATTTGCAGTTAAAATTTTAACGACATTTTTTTTTAATTTAGATTCAAAAAAACGTAATGCAGCCGCTTTTGGTGGTGTGATATCAAAGAAGCATAAGTCCGACAATAATTATGGAAATATTCCATTAATGAATTCATCAATTCCGAAAATTCACGTTGGTATTAAGGTTGATAATAGTGGCAGCAATACGAATAATTTGCCTGACATTATCATTGACATTGAAAAGCCTAAAGTTATTGGTGGCAGTAATAATGTGGACAATAAAAGTGCAATTCAACAACATGGTGGTGGTGGAGATGAGGCTGCAGCTGCTGAAGCTGCTGCTATAGCAGCTGATAAGCTGTATGTTTTAGAATCATTTGACGTTCCTCTGTCTGATCTCAATAAATATAAACATTTAAATGTTGTCAATAAACTACCTGATAATATTGTACAATTTGACGAATCGCCTAAAAAGACCGAATATTATATTGAAGAATCCTTAAAATATATTGAGGAAGAGGAATCGATTCGAGCAAAATCGTTTAAGAATCATTTTGAATTAAATGTTGAATATGATGAAGAAGATTCGCTGAAGACCGTATGTGAGGATGTTAAAATGAAAGAAGACAAGAAAGAAATTGAATGTTTGGAAACATGTGAAGATCAAGAAAAGGTAGTTAAAAGTGTCGAAGAAATTAAACCGGCTGAAGCGGCTAAACCGGCTGAAGATATCAAAGAAGAAGAAAATGTAAGCGATGGAGTGATAAAAAAGACAGAATTGTTAGAACATGTTCCAGTCATTAATACCAATTATGGTGAAAAAGAACCAACAAATGATGAAGCAACAACAACGATAGAATCAAAGGCATCAGAACCGTCAATAAATGAAAGTACTGAAACGGAAACTGTACGCTACAAATGTATAAAAAAGAAGAATTCCAGCAGTGGTGACGATCAAGCCATACATTCCGATGTATACATACCAAAATTAAAGATAAAAATATTTCGAAAAAATAATAAGCGTTTGAAGTCCAAGTCACTTTTTCGAAAAAATCAAAAACAATCTTGTGATAAAGCAAAACACCATCCAGCAATAGTTAGCAGCATCGAACAACATCGAAATGGGGGTGAGCAATTTGTTAAACATATTTTAGTTAAGAGTTTAAAATTGTTTTGTATAAATGCAATAAATTCAGACAATTTTAGAGATTATTTTATATTGTACCAAGATCGTTTAATTCACGACCATAAAATTGATAATATTTTTCATAATAATTACAAAGACAGTAGAATAGCAAATAACTTACTCAATAAGTCGAAGAATATCCAATTAGTTAGTAACGATTCAGTTAAATTGCAGGCTAATGTTTATTTGAATCCATCTAATGGAAATTTCGAAACAATTTACACACAAATTGATGAAAACGAATCGGAAACAGAAAATTGCTGTTTCAGTGATAAGTTTTCCTATAATGATAGCTTTAAAGATGATTCATCAGATAATGCAGAAATTTTCGAAGATGAAATTGTTGAAACTGCAAAACTTATTTCAGATAATTCAAATTCATCTCAAATGGTACAAAATGCAACTGATTCAAATATAATTTTAAATAATCACAGTACAAAACTCAATTCTAGTGATATAGAAGATGAAAATAGTCAATCGTCATTGTCGTCTTCGACGTCCTCGTCTTCGTCGTCGTCGTCATCGTCATCGACGTCTTGTTCTTCGTCGTCTGATGCAACATCTAGTGATGATGAAAATAGCTCAATTATTTCTTCAAATATTCTCAAAAAATCAGTCGATCGAACTGAATGTGATTTAAATAAATCAGTAATTTCGACGTGTAATACTCAGCATCAAGATACATCTGCAGTAATTTCAAATAGTCCGAATATCCATAGAGATAACTTTACATTAAATGAATCTATTGAAAATCCTAATATTCTATTCCCTCCATTAAAACGAATTGTCGATACAGACGATCATCCAATTGATCTATATGAATCATCGAACTCTTCCTATGAGGATAATAAAAGTTCACAAGACTCATCGCCTCACATTGATCGAATGGAAGATAAAGTTGAAAATTCAAATATTTATAATAATCAAATCGAAATTGCCGAAAATAAAAATATCCAAGATTCAACTGAAATCTATTCCGATCCAATCAAAAGGACAGTATGTGATGTATCATATAGTTCAGATAAATCGAAAAAATTAGATATTTCATCGTCTGAATTAATCTCGGCTACTCAAAATGATGTATTTGCCTCATCTAATGCTAATTTAGTCACAAAAAATAATTCGCCTGATCAATTTGATAAAGACTTTACTGTACCTTCTCTTTTACCATCCGATTGCATTGATAACGAAAACTTTACTAATAATTATTCGACGAATACTAATCAATATGATAATGAGGACATTACAACTCCTAATCTATCGCCTAATCGTTGTTTACATCAAATTACTGACACATTTAAAAATTCACAAATTTATTCGAGTCCATTTGACGCAGAGAGTGAAGATGTGTCATTGCAAATTTTTCCAGAAAATATTGCTAACAATTTTGTAAATTCACAAGTTCTATTGCCTCTAAATGAAGATAAAACTTCTAATATACCTAAAAATTTCAGTGAGATTCAAATTAATAGGGAGAAATGTAACATTCGATCTGCTGCAGATCAATATAATCAAGACATAGAAACTCCAAATTTATCACCCAGTCATATTGTTGACGAAATTTGTCATAATTCTTCTAATATTCCGCCTAAATCTGCAGAACCAAATTCCCCCAATCAAGATACTTCTGAATCTTTAAATGTATGTCCTCAAGGTAATGATCAAACCAGTACTGATTCTGATCAAAGCTCCGAATCCAGTGTATCGTCTAATTCTACTGTAAAGCCAATTGGAGATGTTATTATAAATTCACCTTCAATAAGTACCACCAATGATCAAGATACAGAATCGTCGAACTTGTTATCAAATTCTAAAGATAGTCAAATTAAGGACATTCATTCGAATAAATCAAATCATACAGATATTGAACTAGAAGAACAGTCTTCATCTTCTGATAGTTCCGATAGCTCAGATTCGGAATCATCGAGTTCATCGAGTGACGAAGATGAAACAGATTCTGATGTATTTGTACCGTTAAAGGCTCTTTCAAATGTAGATATTGTTCCCTTTCTAGCCACAAATGATGAAATTAACGCAAATCCAACTAATATTTGTCCTATTGAAAATATTACCAAAGATACAATTATTCAAAATTCTGAAATTGCAACTGATAGTAATTCTTTAGGCTCTTCTCTACACATTGCAGAAACTGTAGAAGATAAAATTCACAAAAATATTTCTTCAGATTTCTTAAGCACTATTTCTTCCATCGATATAAATGAACATGATTTATCCGAAGTTTGTGTTGAGCAAAAATACAAAAAACAATCGGACGTTATTGAAGATGACATACAATTCAATGAAGATAAAAACGTTTCAATTAATGATGTTGGCGATATTACTGCTGAAGATAAATGTGGGACAAATGAGGATGAAATCGATACAAACGAAAGTAAAATTGAGCAAATCGAAAGACAATTGCAACAATTTGAAGAAGAAACAAGTTCAAATGAAAGTCATACTGATGTGATGATTGAAAAAGAAGCAACATTAAACGAAGCACAAATAAAGCTAACTAATGATTTAAGCGATAGTATGAACCAAATTGAAGATACATTTGAATTAAGTCAAGATGCAATTAAACTAAATGAAGATAATATTAAGATGAATGAAGACAATTCTAAAGTAACTGCAGGTGAAATTAAATTACATGAAGAGATTGTTGAGCAAATTGACGGTAAACTGCAACCAACTGAAGTGACTCAAACAGAAGATAACATTGAAGCAATTGAAATTAAAATTTGTTCAAAAGTAAGTGAAGATTACGAAATACCGGAAATAAAATCAAATGAAGATAATCTCGAAAACGAAGTACAACAAGTTGAATCTCAATTAACTTTTATTGATGATTTAATTAATCCAGATGAATTAGCTAATGTAAGTCAATCAAATAAACATCAAGCTGAAGCTGCTAAAATTGAAGAAAATGTAAGTGATGAAGAAGAGACATTTGAAAAGAAAATACCATTTGCTAAAGAGAAAAGTGAGCTAATTGCGAATAATAATTGTATGAAACGAGATGAATTTGATTTAACCGAAGATAAAATAAAATTTAGTGAAGATTATATTGAAATAAATGAAGATAAATTAGAATTAAATGAAAATGAAATTAATAAATCTGAGGAAAATAAAATTGAATCAAATGAAAATAAATTGGCAATAACTGAAAAAATTAGACGAAATGAAGAAATTGAAATGAAAGATAAAATTGAATTAATTGAAAAAAGTAAAATAAATGAAGAAAATTCTGAGCTTAATGATGACAAAATTGAAATAATTGAAGCAATTAAACTAAATGAAGAAACTGTTGAGCTAAATGAAGATAAATTTGAATTAACTGAAGAAATTAAACTAAATGAAGAAATTGTTGAGCTTCATAAAATTGAATTAACTGAAAAAATTGGAATAAATGAAGATATTGTCGAGCTAAATGAAGATAAATTTATAGTAACTGAAGAAATTAAACAAAATGAAGAAAATGTCGAAAAAAATAAAGATAAATTTGTGTTGACTAAAGAAATTACACAAAATGACCAAATAGTCGATCTTAATGAAGAAAAGTGTACACTGACTGCTGATAAAATTAAATTGAATTCAGAAGATATTAAAAAAGATAAGTTTGAATCGAATAAAAATGAAATTAAAATAATTGAAGATAAAATTACCTTAACAGAAGATGAAATAAATGAAGATAAAACTCTTTTAATTGAAAATGCAATAGAATTAAATAAAGACGAATTTGATTTAACTGAAGAAGAAATAATTGAAGATACAATTTTATCGACAGAAGATGCAATAGAATTAAACAAAGACAAAATAACTAAAGGTGAAATTGAAATAAACAAAGACATTGTTGAGTTAAATGAAAATCAATTTCCATTAACTGAAGCTGAAGTTGAATTAAACCAGGATATTACTCAGCTAACTGAAGACAAATTGGTTATTACTGTAGATGAAGTTCAATTAAAGACGAAAATTGTTGAGCTAAACAAAGGCCAATTTTCAGTAACTGAAGATGAAGTTGAAATGAACAATGATATTGTTGAGGTAGCTGAAGATCAGTTAACATTAACTGAAGATGAAGGTGAATTAAGCCAGCTAAATGAAAACAAATTGGCAATTACTGAAGCTGAAATTAAATTAAACAAAGACACTATAGAGCTAAATGAAGACCAATTTCCAATAACTGAAGATGAAATTAAATTAAGTAAAGACATTATTGATGAGTTAAGTGAAGACAAATTTCATTTAACTGAAGATGAAGTTGAATTTAACAAAGACATTATTAAGCAAAATGAAGAAAAATTTATAATTTCTGAAGATGAAGTAAAATTAAAGACAAAAATTGTTGAGCTAAATGAAGATAAATTTCCAAAAACTGAAGATAAAATTGAATTAAACAAAGACATTGTTAAGCTAATTGAAGACCAACTTTCAGAAAGTAAATTAGACGAAAACAGTGTTAAGAAAATAACAGATAAAGTTCAAGCAGCAACTGAGCTAACTAAAGTTTGTTTGGAAATAAATGAAAATATTTTTGATGAAAATAGAATAGTTGAAGAAAATATTGTGTTGTCCGAAGATGTTTTGAGAACCACCGAACTACGTAGTGAAGATATCAAAATCAAAGAAATTTCTATTCAAGACAAACTACATAATCCTCTTCTCAAATGTAATTCATTTGTCCATGACAATACTTCGATCAAAGATGATTTGATAGAAATTTTGTCAAATGAAATCCAATCAGTAAATAAATCAGACAATCAACCTGAAGAAACGATTGTACTAATTAGAAATGAACATTTCTATGATCCACTATCAAAGAAAATTATAAACGTATGCGAAATACCTTTGCCTACTGCAGCTTATCCATATGATAAAATAAAATCGGTCAAAACTCATCAGGCTCCAATAAGTGAAACTAAATCCACAAATCTTGAATTGTCTAATTTCTCTATATCTAATTCGATTTCAGTTATCAGTAATGAAGATTTAGTTTTATCTGAAACTGATAATAAAACTGATATGTCTGAAAAATTGTCTGACAGTAATATCTCAAATTCTACTACAAATAATAGTAATGAAGATTTAGTTCCTTCCGAAACTGAGTGCAAAACTGATATGTCTGAAAAATTGTCTGACAGTAATATCTCTAATTCGATTTCAGTTATCAGTAATGTGGAATTAGTTCCTTCCAAAACTGAGAGCCAAACTGGTATGTCTGAAAAATTGTCTGACAGTACTATCTCTAATTCGATTTCAGTTATCAGTAATGAAGATTTAGTTCCTTCCGAAACACATAATAAAACTGATATATCTGTAAAATTGTCTAACGATAATGGAATCAAGTCACTAGAAGTTGAGTCTGACAATTCGATTTACTCACTAGGCGAAACAATTGCAGAGCATTACGATACAGTTGACATTAATTTGATGTTATCCGAAATAGAGGACGAATTTAAGGCAAAATTGTTTTGTGAACAATTAATAGGTGCATCTAAGAAGTCCAATTTAACGACTTTTAGAAAATCATCTTCATTAGATTTAATGGCATCGAATTATACTAAAGATGTTAGAAATGCAACAAAACTTTTTCTTAGCGAAGAGATTCGATATAGTTCGTACGAAAAGCGTAATTCAATTAGACACAATGATTTAATTTTTGATAATTTACATAGCAAATTGAGTGAATTATTTGCTGAAGATTGTCAAGAAGATTCAAATCAATTTAATGCAAAAACTTTAAAAGAATTATGTGAAAATATTACCAATAGTCGAACTATTCCGAAACTATCAGATATGTGTAGCGAAGTAATTAGTAACCACATTAATGTATCAAATAATCCAGACGATTACTCGTATATTTGTATTGTCAATTGCGATGAAATAAATGAAAATGATTTATGGGCATCCCTTAATACTCCGCCGATATTAGTATGTTATGATGAAGATATTAGTCAAAATACTTTTGATAATTTGAATGAATTAAATTCCAACGAATTAATTACCGAGTCTTGTACGTCGGATTATAATAATGATGAAGTTGAAGTAACATCATTCGAAACAGTAGCAGATCGAAATCCGTATGCTTTAGAAAATAATGAAATAATTGATTTCGATCAACATAGTATTCAATATGAAGAAATTGTGCCAGTCAATAGAATCATGTACAAATTGGAAATATTTAAAAAATTTCTGCAATCTAAATATGTGCAAAAACCAAATTATTTTCGTACACATTGTATAAATAAAATAATCAAAAAATATTTAAATTACCAAAGATACAAAAGTAAAGCTATTAAATTACAAAAGCAAAAATCTGTTAAACAGCAATCGGTAGCACCAACAGCAGCTCCGACCCCTGTGAATCAGGTTAGTTTAAGATTAAGAGAAAAAACCTCAACAGCAACAAAAACTGTTGAGTCAAATTGTGATAATAATAAATCAACATTATTATTGATTAATAATAATAAAACAAATAATAATGATAAAAAACATTTAAATTGTAATAATAGTGTAAATATTAGTTGTAAGTTAAGTAAAGAAAGTAGTAACATAAGTTCCTATGTCAGTACAATGACGACGAAACATATTATTGAATCTCGTGCCTTTGCCAAAGAAGTTAAGAAAAATATTAATAAAAATGTTAGTAATATTAACTGTTCAAATCAAAAATCAAAGCGTCGTCGTAGCTCTGTTTTGGATGATCAATCAAATAGTAGTAGTAGCTGTAGTAGTAGCCGGTCTATTAGCCAAAATGTCCCCTCACCACCAAGATCATCTGACAACAGCAGCATTATGACGACAAAAAAACGTAAATTAAATTTCGATGAAATGTTGCTCGACATTAATAGATTTTATAAACCTCCAACACCGTCAGCACCGTCTGTAGTAAATAGTAATACACCAATAAGTAATAATAATAAAATTAATTTAAGAAGTCAGCAATCCCACCAAATACCAAATGCTACAACCTCCACTACATCAGCTGGTAGCAAAGAACGACCAAATATTATCCATAGCAAGGATAAGGTGAAACGTCTTTACATACCGAAAAGTAAAATATTTACGGGTGACCTAAATGGTAATTCAATTTCGGTAAAATCATTTCTAAATTCTCCTTTTCTATCTCAATTGTACACGCCAATTGTGCGTATCGAACGTAAACAATGTATCGATAGATTGGGTAAATTACATGCAATAACAAAACGTTATCGATACTAAAAATTCTATTTTCTACTTTACGTCATTATTTTGAATTGATTAAAAAATATATTATCTTGATGGACAGTTCGACTTCTATACCCATACCCATATTTAAAACACTGGTCAACACTGAATCGTTTTTAAAATTGGACGTCGGATATGATTTAATCACCTGGCATATACGCATATCCCTCGTTAATACTGATGAAGGTATGTGTACCAGAAATATGTCTTTAAAAGGCAAGGATATAACCACATTTTTAATTTTTAAACAATATGTCATATTACGCATAAGCAATTTTCATATACTTCGCAATAAAAGACAAAGATGAGATTTTTTATAATCTCACTCAATTATGTGCTAAGTAATGTTGTTAACTTGATTTTTTTTTTCAAACGGAATCAATCCACCTTCAAATTAAACTGTTCATCATATACAACAGTTGGACTAAAAAGTTCGTAAGCGTAACATAGAAATTTTTTTTTTGATCAAATTTGATTTAATTATTCATTACAATTGCCTTCGAGTGCGAAACCACAATTATTCGATCCTATTTCTATATAGTACGATTTGTCTTTGGCCTCAAAATAAGCTTCAGTTTCGGCCATAACCTCTTCATTGGCGCTAAATTTCTTTCCAGCTAGCATTCTCTTGAGATCTGAGAACAGTAAAAAGTCTCTGAAGGCATGATCTGGAGAATACGGTGGATGTGGAAGCAATTCTAAGCCCAATTCATGCAACTTTGCCATCGTTTAAATATTGATTTGTAACACGGTGCATTTTCTTTATGAAAATTACCTTTTTCTTCTTAAAATGGGTCCTTTTTTCGCGATTTCGTCGTTTAAAAGCTCCAATAACGCTACAGTATAGTCGCTGATGATCGTTCTTCCTTTTTTTAATATAGTCGATGAATATCCCAAAATACTGAATGCCTGTCATTCGAATTTTGCGTCTTTCCACGCTTTGAAGTCGGTTCATTACGTGCTCCACGCGGTTGATTGTCGATTTGTCCGATATGTGTCGACAAATTCGGGTTTATTACGATGGAACAGCTTCAAACACTGCTCAGAATCACCAAATTTGTTGTTGTTTTTTGCCAATTCAAGTGCTACTTGCACTGTTCAATTTGCCAATACAAATAAAAAAATTAGAGCATTTCATCGAAAGATAAGGGCTGAATCGTGTACTAAAGTTTATCATTATTTTACTGGTGTATGCCCTTTAGAGTTACTGATACCAATGCAGTGGGTAACTTTGATGCACGTTTGAGCGCTCATCTTTCGATTAAATGTTATAATTTTTT